>JAJJWW010009477.1:0-97274 GCA_023531295.1 Papaver armeniacum
AGACTAAAATAAAAGAAAAATATATACAAATATTGTTACAAGATGGAGAGAGTTCTTGGGATTCAGGATTCCACGAAATTCATAACAAAAGGTTCAAATATTAATTCTTTTAACAATTATAGCTCAACAAATAAAAACATGGACTCTTATTTTTTTCCAAGGTTGATTCTCAAAATATTAGTTATAAATCGTAAGCATGGGACATCAAACATCTAAGCAAGCATGACCCATCTAATAAAATAATAACTAATTTAATCAAATCATAATTCAATTTTAATTAGTGCAAAAGTCATAAAAAGAATTAATTAAAATTACCCATGTATGAAATTCGGCTTCCTCCGTCGTCCCAGTTGATGGGTTCTAGCCCGCATATTGAAAACACACTCAAAATTAATTCTTATTGCTCAAAGGGTGATTACAATAATGAAATGGGAGAAAAACAATTAAAACTGGGTTTTGTAACAATTATATTAAACTAATGATTCTCCCCAAACTCTCCATCCCCCTTCTATGCAACACCGGCACCATATATATACTCGCCAGGACAAGAATAATGTCTCATAATTACCCAAAATCTCCCATAACTCGACATCAAAGAAAATTATTCTCGGGAATATTTTCTTCCCATTCTTTTCTTCTTCATGCGTTTATTGCAGTCAACCTCCATCCAAACACTCTTCCACACATCCCAAAGATGCGCCAAACACGCTCAGGCACAAGAACTCTTCCCAAAATAACTCGGAAATTAAAGCAGAGAAAATCCGAGAATATATTTCATCCATTGTTTGATGATTTCTTCCATTATTTACGTGCATGAATCAAGTACCTTTCCGTTTTAGTGTGACATCATTCCAAGTCAAATCAAGAGAAACTCGGCAAATATTACGTCTAATTCTCGCACTTTGAAAATCTCATGACTTCCAAGTCAATTTCCGCCTTTTTTTTCATTTTCAAAAGAAGAAGGTGGTTGCCCTTAACCAAACCAAGGGGTGCGAATAAAAATGTCCTCTGGGGTGCTTTTACCAACTTTTTCGAGCCGAATTCTCTAAAAATGTTTATTTCAAAAAATACCTACAAACACACAAAAACCAAAATTAGTACAAAATCGAGTGCCAACAATATATAGTATTGAGATCAAATTAGACACAAAAATGTGTCTATCAAATACCCCCCAAACTTATTATTTGCTAGTCCTCGAGCAAATTTATTTTAGAAAATAAAAATCATTTGAACCCTAGGGTGGCCTAGTGGCGGAGTGTTGTCTCGGAGGGAGTTTGCAGGTGTACCCACTAAACCTTTACTTCTAATTGGTCACAAAGTATCCAAGAGCTATGAGGACATACATATTCTCAACCTATCTCCAAGTGACTAGAATGCGAGGAGAAATTAAAGGTGCCGACTCTAAAAGGCGGCGAAGAAAGGGAGACACATCATAACAACTTTGCTAGATAAAGAGATATCCATTACCACGACTAGATAAACATTGTAAGATGCGTCCGCCGATTTACATTTGGATAAGATTAGGAGAGATAAAAAGATGAGAGGGACATCTGCTGACGGAGGACTAATTACGTGTGATGAGTTAAACCCGGTGCTAGAAAGATCTTGTGCCGATTGAAAACGGACTAACAAAGCAACCAAATGTATCTTTCTTGACTCTCTCATAGTGCTCGGTAGAAACAACGTCTTCTTCGGTCTTCAATCGTTGATGATAAACTATCGAACCTCATAGAACCTTGACAATTAACTCTTCTCTTTGATTTCTTGCTTGACATAAAAATTTCTACTTCCCCCTATGGCCTTATTGAACAAAAAGAACGTAATGATTTTTTTTTTTTTTTTTTTTTTTGACACAAAAATTACAAGACAAACATTTACATGGCCATGAGAGAAGGACTTAAAAAACTTGGATCTTCGCAACTCGTGATGTCTTGGTATCATGAATTCCAACAACTTATATCATTTGATTTTTTCTTGCTCTTATAACTTCTTGTAACCCTTGATTTTGAATTCTGATTTTCTATTGTTGCTTCTAAACCTTAAACGTCTTCCACTTTCTTTATAGATTTTGATGTCGCTCCGTTTGTTGATGATGATAAGTTTCTAATGAGAGAGAGTTGTAATCCAGTAACTAAGACTACATTGTGAGGTTGCTTTGTCTTTCTGGCATTTCCTGACCTACTTGCCTTTCCATCATGAATGGTTAGGTCCATCACGGTTACCCTCTAAAAGGAACAAGTTCTCTCATGAATTTCAAGGATCTCAATGTCTTTTTCTCTAATGTCTCAATAGGTTGTTATCCCTAGCATTCCAATTTCTATCTTTCAGTGAGAAACAATATGTAAGCTTAGCTAATAGGATACCATGTGACGCTAGAAGTTTCAAAGTGCAACTAAAAGTTCTTCCCCACCCCCAAACTTAAATCTAACATTGTCCTCAATGTTCTAAAGATGAAATTAAAAGCATGAACAATGAGAAATCGTTACCACTTGAAGAAAAGAGTTAAGGAAAGATATTACCGTGTTGCAAGAGCATGGGTTACCTCCAAGAAGTGCTAAGTTTAAAGTCTTGACCCAGGACATTGGAAAGGATTAGTTACCTCGAAGAATCATATAGTGAACGGTCGGAATAATCTGCGGGTCATCCGGATCAAAAAGTGCTAACCACAAGAAGAGGAAACTACCACTTCGACCATGAAGATATTGAACATACCCTTATTTAACTTTTTTTAAGACAACTATATCTAGTTGTGGCTCGAGTTCGAGCTCTATGAACGGGTCTAAATAAAATGTTTTCATGGGTGGACTTCCTCAAAGAAGGATTCTTAAGATCGGGTTGTAGAGTCAGGAAATACTCAGTAGGAACTTAGACGCACATAACAATAACCTGAATAACTTGGGATCCTCTAAGTCAGTCAGACTTGACTCACACAGTTGACCACAACAGTGGTCATTCTTTAGCAAATGTGTCGACCCTAATCTCCTAAAGTAATTAGGTTTAGCCTCAAAACTTAATGATTGACACATCCAAACTTATACGTTCCCACAATTGGTTGAAAAATATTTGGTGGGAAAACAAAATCAATCGTGGTATCATAGCACAGGTTAACCACATCAACCAGAGGATGGGTTCTTAATAACTGAACTTCTTTATGGACACAACTAGGTTCGGGGAAAAAGTGTATGAAGATAATCTTTTAAAATGGTTGAGGCACATATGTCAAGTCCCAAGTTAGGGACCTTTCTAAGAGTTAAGGCACAAGGAGAATGATAATCACCCCCAAACTTAGAGTTTTCAGTGTCTCTAAAAAGACTAGTCACAACTTCCCTAATTTCAAGGTCATCCGATTCCGAAAATGGTCAATTGATTCTTCTAAGTCGGTACATCCTTACTCATCTCTACGAGTTCATTTTCCTTTCTAAGTCTATTGTTTCTAAATCGCTAGACTCAAAATATACTCGTTCCTCTAAACCATCATTGGCTTACAGTAATCAAAAGTAAATACTACATCGTCTAAAAAGGGGTATCTCTAGTCAAATCCTCATCCTTTTGAATAGGTGAATAATTATTAAAATTATTTGGATTTGAACTAGAAATATTATCATTATTAAGCTCAATTGGAGTAACAAATTCTCGATCACTATGCCTACTGATATCAAATTCTTTATCAACACTATCCTCATCATAATCATCATTATAATAATATGAAAATGGTTGAACCTCATCTGAAATAGTGTCTCCAATTCTATCCTCGTTATCTTGATTAGGTGAATAGTAACTATCCTCATTTTCAAGGGTGAAACTGGGAACACTTTGTGTTGGAAATTGGATTATTTGAGCAATTCTTGCATTCGTCTCGGCCTATCCGCTTGAGGGTATCTTCTAAAGAAGGTTCATTCATTATTGTAGTTCTTTCGTCCATAACTATACCATTCATCTCGCCTAACTTACGTGTCGACTCGGCTAACTTCTGAGGGACTCTTCTAAAGGAGGAATAGGAACAGAGGGATCATAAAAAGGACTACTTTTCAATAATTTGATTGTATCCTCTAAAGACGAAGTACTATAATCTTCTTGCTCGATTGACCGATGCTCGTGTGGATAATAATTGGGCTCACCAAGGTATGACCCATAACCTTCAAAAGATCCCAACCACTATTCACACTATGGTCATAAAAAGAGTAATGTCCATATTGTTCGGTTGGATAATCATTGTATTGGTCGTTATAATACCGGTTTGACATCCTAAGCGCAAAAGGAATTCTACACAAACACAAACAAGGCTGACTAGAGCCACAACAAACCTACCGATTTCTAGCAAACAAAAAGCATGATGGCTCCACTTAGATTGTTTTCTAGACCGGCTCTAATCCTTCGAAAGGGGAATTCGTTACAATCCGAGCAAACCCTCCGGGAATCAATCCGGAGTTTAAGTAAGTTGAATAGAGGCGAGGGAAGCTGCGTGGAGCTTTGATACCCAAGGCCTCACCGCATTACAAGGCGGGCAAAATAGTCACGCATTCAACTCACGAAACCATCATGAACTTCAAGTATGCTTAAAAAGAGTAACCAATATTTTTTGAACGACTTTCCTATTAAGATCGTTACCTATCGGCCTCGTTCTATTCAAAATTTTAGGCTTAGGTTCGCGTTTGGTTTTGTTTTCCTAAGGCGGGCAAGAAGAGAACGGTGATGAAATCCGAACCCTTATCTTGTATGGCCAGTCCTTGCCCTTTACTAGGAAATTAAAGCAGCCGTATTCAAGACCTCAACATATATGCATACAAAATCATCCAGAAAACCCGCTGACGGGGGATTCGCGGGTGTTTAGAATTCTTACCTCCGTTCCGGACGGGATGAAACGTTGAAGTCTACTCGGGCCACCGACTCCTATGTCGATTAATACGAACCCGAGGGGAGACAGATCGAATCTTATCGTCCTTCCCGTGCGTTTATATTTAAATTAAACCTTCCTTAGGGTTTAAAATTAATAATGTCCAATGTTCAATGTCCAAAAATAAAAAATAAAAATGTCCAAAAATAAAAGATTACAAAAATATATTCCTAATTACAGTTTCTAAAAATAAATAAAAATAAATTAACTATATACAAAAATATTCTTCTTTACTCCTTTGGATTTTCTCTCTTCTTTCCTTCTTTGGCTTCGCTTTACTCTTCAACACTTTTTCTTTCTCATAAGCTCCGCTTTCAAATAAAGCAAATAGAAAATACCAAAACGCGTAAAAAGGAACAAAAATAATAAAAATAAAAATAAAACCTAAAAACAAATCTATAAACAAGTCCGCGTCGGCGGAGCCAAAAATTGATGTTATTTTTCAATGATGTTGTAGAAGTGGTAGTAAGGTTATCGTTCACTCGGACTTGACGAGATTGATCTTAGGATTTAATAGACTAAAATAAAAGAAAAATATATACAAATATTGTTACAAGATGGAGAGAGTTTAATGGGATTAGGATTCCCTGAGAATTCATAACAAAAGGTTCAAATATTAATTCTTTTAACAATTATAGCTCAACAAATAAAAACATGGACTCTTATTTTTGCCAAGGTTGATTCTCAAAATATTAGTTATAAATCGTAAGCATGGGACATCAAACATCTAAGCAAGCATGACCCATCTAATAAAATAATAACTAATTTAATCAAATCATAATTCAATTTTAATTAGTGCAAAGTTTAATGCGCTCCAGGAGGTCCCAGGTTCGAGTCCCCAATGGCGTAATATTGCAGGAATTAACATGGAAGGTAGTGTTAATTTGCCCCCTTGTGACACAATCTCGCCCCCTCCCCGCCGTTTCGGCTCCCCCCTGGCAAGGTTTCCCATGAGGCCCATTTGGTAGACTAGCACATCAACTCTGTTCAATTAATGTAGTAGTATATGTCGTTGGAGCTTAGCTTGTTAGGCTTCCAACTAGTTTCATGTAATACTAATATTAATAAAATTAGTGCAAAAGTCATAAAAGAATTAATTAAAATTACCCATGTATGAAATTCGGCTTCCTCCGTCGTCCCAGGTGATGGGTTCTAGCTCCGCATATTGAAAACACACTCAAAATTAATTCTTATTGCTCAAAGGGTGATCACAATAATGAAATGGGAGAAAACAATTAAAAGCGGGTTTGTAACAATTATATTAAACTAATGATTCTCCCCAAACTCTCCATCCCCCTCTATGCAACACCAAACACCATATATATACTCATGAGGACAAGAATAATGTCTCATAATTACCCAAAATCTCCCATAACTTGACATCAAATAAAATTATTCTCTTTGAATATTTTTCTTCCCATTCTTTTCTTCTTCATGCGTTTATTGCAGTCAACCCACATCCAAACACTCTTCCACACATCCCAAAGATGCGCCAAACACGCTCAGGGCACAAGAACTCTTCCCAAAATAACTCGGAAATTAAAACAAAATCGAGAATATATTTCATCCATTGTTTGATGATTTCTTCCATTATTTACGTGCATGAATCAAGTACCTTTCTGTTTTTAGTGTAACAGCATCATTCCAAGTCAAATCGAGAGAAACTTCGGCAAATATTACGTCTAATTCTCGCACCGAAAATCTCACTTGACTTCAAGTCCATTTCCGCCTTTTTTTTTTTTTCATTTTCAAAGAAGAAGGTGGTTGCCCCTTAACCAAACCGGTGGGTGCGAATAAAAATGTCCTCTCGGGGTGCTTTTACCAACTTTTCGAGCCGAATTCTCTAAAAATGTTTATTTCCAAAAAATACCTACAAACACACAAAAAACCAAAATTAGTACAAAATCGAGTGCCAACAAAATATAGTATTGAGATCAAATTAGACACAAAAATGTGTCTATCAGTCACTACCTACTGATATTTCATCTTTTGGCTTTATCCCCATGACTTCACCCATCTTAGTGACAGAAGCAACATTCATATGTTCAGGGAAGTAGGTATTTCAACCTAATCGAGAATTCTTTGAAAGCCCCGATGTTTTTCGGTGAAAACCATGTCTAGGATATAATCTTTAACCACCAACAACCGCTTGTTAACACTCCATGATTTGTGTTCGATGACCTTGTTCAGAAGATCCCAACTGCAAAACTTAAAAATCATCATGTTTGGCTCAATCTCAATAATTTTTAATTCTTCAGGTGCAATGAAAATGTGTGGCTCAATCTCAACAATTTTTAATTCTTCTGGTGCAATGAAAGGCCAAGTAAACTTAATGAATCTTTTTACAGTCCAATCTTACAAGCTAATGTGCAGGTTATGCTCTTGTATCTATGTCTAATCATAATTTTTTTTTATTTAAACTTATATACGAAGGAATATTTATGTATTGGTACGAATATATACAATTCTTATCATCGGTCTAGTATTTAAAATCCTTTTTCATAATCCCTTGAACTGTTCGTGAACTTATCTTGCTAACTGGTTTAGGTATCCTGTTACTATGGGAAATCAGTTAGATTCCTTTACAAATAAGTAATTGGTTTCCCAATCTACTTCTAACTCTTGGTTATCAAAAAGTATATAGTTGATAGCATTCCCTTCAACTAATCTTTGATGACGATGATGATGAGAACAAGAAATATAAAAGTAAAATCTAATTGTTTTTCAATTTTCTCTCAGTAAATAACATAAACACATCATGGGAAACAAACTACCCCTCACAAACATTCATTCCACTATATTAATAACAAACCAAATCCAGGCTTTCATATCTTTCATTAACTCAATTTATGTTTCAATAAACAATAAAAATATTACCACAACACATAATCCTTCGTGTGCAATTAGAATCAAGAAACGTCAAGGGAACAAAAACTAAAATGAAACAAACACCAAAAGAACGAGCAAAATAAAGAATCCAAATCATCAATAACTTTAATTGAAGTTGGGCATCTAATTGTTTTAGATTTTTCAAGCTTGACATGATATCAATTAAAACCTAAACAAAGGTTTTCTTGGTTGAATTTGCAACTCACGGTAACTTGAAATACCCCAAAAAAGCTTCTAATAAGGCAACGAATGATGGTGGAAAGCAAATAAAACTCCCATTCGATTAGGGGCACAATACTTCCTGAGCTTGGTACTGGGCTAACTCATTTGGATGCTGGTTATCTATCTACAAAAAGATTGGCAGGATCAAGGGACGGAGCTATAGCCCCTTGTTAGGCCCGTCCTCTGCTCAGACAGAGATATGCATCTTTGGCCCGGGTAATGGTTGGGGCTGAACTATGTAGGATACCGACAACCTACAGCCTGAGGCACAACAAGAATACAAGATAGAGCTTGGAGAACCCCTTATTTATCAATCATCAATCAATCAAATCAATCAATCTAAATAGTAGATTCTACTTAATTATGACCCCACCAAAATCTGATGTGGACATTTGGTGAGAGTATTAATGAATAGAGTTCTCTCATTGATTCTGGCCCCACCTAATTAACAAAAAGAACATATATTTACACCAAACTTACACCTTCACACTACCTCCACTTTCCCACCACTCTGAAAACTGAAAACTGGCTCCACTTATCTTTTTTGGAAATTTCTAAAAGATGAATTTAACCACAACCTAACTCTGCGTCTCTGCCAGGTTTCCTATGACCTTTTCGCCGTGCTTCGTTTTTCTAAGATTTTTTTGTGTTGTGATTGACCTTTGCGAGAAATTAGGAGCCCCGAGATCTCTTCGATCTCGATTTGTTTAGCATGATAATTGATAATTTCATGAAAGTGTTTACGACAATAGATTAATGTATCTACGATATAGGCATTGGAAATATTAAAACGGATATTCGTAAGTTTTCTTTTTTACGTTGCGCATAACATGTTTGATAAAATACCTTACTAAAAGTATTTTATAGTTCATAAACAAAGGGATGTGGTTCTATTAGATGTTAATGGGTTGATTCTGAAAACCGTTGTTGGTGAAGAAACCCACAGGTACTTTTTTTTTTTGGGCAAAAGTATGTTTTCTCACTAGGTATTAGATATCTTTTATCACAATGTGGTTGAGCGTGTTGGTATAGCTATGTTGTAGGACACCTCGACCAAAGAACATTTTATGGCAGATCCACATGAAGATGATTCAAGAGGTAATTTCGATGAGGATATTAATTTCACAATTATATACAAATGAGGTTTGCACAAATTTTCAAGAAGTTCCCTGATTAAAATCTTGGATTAGACAGATTTATAGGTCCATGTTTTGGTGTCCTTGAAAAAGCATTTGTATAGATTGGTAAGAATCGTAATACAGTATCATGGTGATTCAATGCAAAAGCTACACATCGATGTATTCTTAATACTATTGTACACTATGGAAAGATATTCGGGCTAGCTAAACTCAAAAAACCGGTGACACATCTTCATTATATAGGATTTATCTGCAAGTTCTAGGTATTGATAAATCTACTTCAAGTTGCTTCATAGCTTCATGTTCTTAAGTTATTACATTAATGGGGCCACTTTAATTTGCTCCAAATTAAGATATCTCTGGATTTGACTGATACTGTTTGATTTAGCATGATTATGCGACTGTTACTGTTTGATTTAGCATGATTATGCTTACAACATCAGTATGCTCTAAACTCGCAGAGGACTTTGATTAACTTCTAAAAGACTTTTAACGCACAACGACAATGTACAGCTGTTGAAAGAGAGGTATAAAATTTCCCTTATGTGCAACAATTAAAAATTATGATTGAAACTTTGAGTGTGTTCGCAGGTGCATAGCGTAATTCATGAATATTTGTCGAGAACCTTATTTTTTGAGTATTTGCCGAAGCATACGCAATCATCAAGGTACTCTCTCTAAGGTTTAAAATTAATTTTCAATGTTGCACACAATATCAGTTCACGGAGTTACGAGAAAAACACCTAGATTGCACTTCAAAATGTGTCATCACGATTAAATTACGACATGAGTACTCCTTAGTCGTGCAATTTTTGTCATTTTTTCACTTTAGCATTTTTGTCATTAATTTTCAGTTTTTTGGTCGTATTATTTGACAAATACATTTTTGGTGTTTCGGCTAAAATAAATCAAGTCTTGAGTTTGATGTTTACACCTTTGGTGCTAAAATTTGCAAAGCAACATCAAGGCTGTCTATTACAGGTTCTCATTTTTTAGTCTGCAACTACTATCTTTTAAAGAATCCCAAAGACTAAGCATATACACGAACTTTACTCAGAGAATCTCCAAACTCCATTTTTTTTTGAAAATAAGATTGAATACCAAAAGAGTGTTAATCCTTTGATTCAGTCCCATTTGAAATGGTGAGTAAATCAGCCGAATTAACAGCATCTGTAGAAGATACATCAATGTTTTGCGGATTACAACTGATGTGCTTTGACAGAGTCATAGGAAATTGAAGGGACTAAAAATAAAGGTACGAGAATTTAACCAACATGCGCAGTGTTTTCTTTTCTTCCTTTCTTAGCTAAACGATCTGCCTACGTTATTTGCCGCTGTTTACATACTTAAAACCCAAAAAGAGATAAGATTTTTGCTTAAAAGCACCTCTGTAAGATAGCCATGTTTTGCCATTGAATCAAGTCGATTTTCCTTGGAGATAGTTGATAGTAGCCCGATTGTCTCCCTCTATGGCCAAGTTTTGCAAATTGTTTTGTATGGCCCATTTAGTAGTATGCGGGAGAGCTAGTGCTTCGCTTCTTCACTGTTGAAGCTCAAGAATCCCATTGCTGCTCCGTGCACTCGTGCTCATCACAATTAGAAGAACACACCCAAAACCGAAAGTTAGCATTTTTAGAAACCCAAGAAGCGTCGCAATTCAATTTATTGGTATGGATTTGGGAATGTCCAAGTATGTTGTAAGACGGTGTGCTTAGGCCGATGCATGTTAATATTCTTTGTACTACGAGGATGCCAATAAGAGAAGTGTCTTGCAATATCTATAGCTAATTTAGCAGAGTTCTCTCTTGTTTCTCAAAGATTCTCGAGACACCTTTCTTTCCATATGAACCAGCACTTTGTTCTTTGCTAAGGCCATGGAGATGGAATTGGTGTCTCCGACCGCCATTCATTATACTTATCTAGGAAGGAATTGTCATTAGAGATAGAAGATACTCCCCGATTTGCCATTGGTGCGATTTCCCGATGACTTTAGCATAGGAACAATCAAAGAATAAATGGTCGGTGGATTCGATTACTGTTTGCGTAAAATACATTGAGTTTCTACATCAAGAACGGATCCTAATTTCTCTCTAGTTGGTAGTGTGTTTTGCAGACATTTCCAAGTAAAAGTTTAATTCTTTGAGATGTATCCATCCTCCATAGTTCCCCTCGAGAATTTCTTGGTTTCAATTGAGACCGATCCCAAGGGGTTAAGAAGTTTAGCATACAAAGATTTGACGAGGAAAACTCCCCATTTCTCGTGTGAGCATCCATCTTAATTTATCACTTCTCAACTTACCTTCGGGTCAAGTAGAAAGTCTAATGCTTAGAATTTCTTCAACTAAAGAACATCCAAAAAGAGTTTAGTAAAGTTTCATTCCACTTTTTCGTGTCCCGATCAATTAGATCGGACACAAGTGTTATATTTGAAAATCCCGGATTTATTGTGTTAGTGAGGTTGATCCCTAGTAGGGATCCATTTATCATCCAGTTGATGGAAGAGCCATCCCCACTTCCCAAAAACTATATTTCTTAATATGTTCTATGCCTTGTAAAATACATTTCCAGATCCAAGAAGCGTAAGATTTTTTCTTAGAGTGTAAAGCACCGTTTTTTAAAGTATTTTCCTTTCAAAATTTTAGCCCATAAGTCATCGGGTCTACTCACAAGCCTCCATGCTATTCCCGCTAATCATCGCTTGATTAACCTTATTAGCTTCCTTGAACCCCAAACCCCCGATTAATTGGATTACATAAGAAGTCAAAAGCTTTTATATAAATGCCTTTGGAGTTGGTATCTTTCCCCCACCAAAAGTCTCTTTGAATATCATTTATTCTTTTCGTAATCTTTTTGGTAAAACAAAGCGCCCATACTAAAGATAGGCATACTTGAAAGAATTGCTTTATTTAAGACTATTTTCTTGGATTGAGAAAGGACTTTTGCGACCATTGTTTTACCTGTGTTCCATCTTTTCAATTATATTGTCAAAAGATTTAAGTTTAGATCTGTCGACAAAGAGTGGCATTCCTAGATGTGTGTCTTTAATGTTAATTCTCTTTATTTTTAGCATTCTAATGATAATACCTTGATGTCTATGGTGTACTTTTTTACTAAAGAAAAGCCCTGATTTGTCAAAATTTATTACTTGTCCTGAAGATATACTAAAGAGGTTTATAGCTTCTAATAGGTTCTTGCAACTACCTAAATCAGCTTTAGTAAATGTGATAAATCATCTAGCGAAAAACAAGTGAGAGATAGGAGGAGATTTAGGTGTTAACTTAATACCCTAAGACTGTTTAGTTTCTTCAAGATGACATAGAAGTCTAGAAAAACTTCCATGCACATAATGAAAAGATAGGGAGATAAAGGATCTCCCTGTCGATTCCCTTTAGAGGGAGTAAACTCTTTCCCAGGACTACCATTTAATAAGACGAGAGATAGTAGGCGTTGAGATGCACTGGAAAATTAAGTTGCACCTGCGCTCGAGAGGCCGAAAGATTGTAAAGTTTTGATTAGAAATTTCCAATTAACCCTATCAAAGGCCTTAGACATGTCTATTTTGCTCCTATGTTTCCAATTTTCTTTTTGCTTTTTTCATAGAATGGATGATCTCATGAGCAACAATAATGTTGTCCGAGATTTGTCTAGAAGACAGAAAGCAGATTGAAGTGGGAGATAATGTTTTCTAGCAATTTTTTGAATCTGTTGGCTAAAATTTTTGCTATTACTTTGTATGGGGTATTACAAAGACCAATAGTCCGAAATCTGCGTAGGAGTTTTTGGAGTTTTAGTCTTGGGAATAAGAAATAGGAAAAGTTTTGTTCAAATCTTTGTGAAGAATACCATTCTTAAAGAAATCTTGAACTACCGAAATCAACCCGTGGTCCAACTAGTGCCCAATTATGTTTAAAAACTCACAGGAAAACCAGTGAGTCCTGGTGCTTTATTATGTTTAAGTTTCTTCACTACTTCCCAAATTTCTTGAACTTGGAATAGCAGGTTAAGGAGTTGTTTTCCTCATTAGATATGCAAGGTTGCACATGCTTGAAGATTTCCGTATCTAGTTCAAGTAGATGAATTAGTGAAAAGATCGAGAGAAATAAGTTGTTAAAACACCTTCAATGTCTTGCCTAGAGGAAACTACTTTGTTGTCTCTATCTTGTAAAACAACATATTATTTCTTTTTCTTCTTTTTAAAGTAGTTATATGAAAAAATTTAGTATTTCTTTCCCCTAAAGCAATGGTATTGTTTCTAGATTGTTGTTTAGCAATCTCTTATTGAGTATCATACAAAGTTTCTAGCTCTAGCAATTTGTTGTTTAAGAGCAAGGTATTATTGGTGTGCAAAGTTTTGCGAAATGCGAGTCTATTTGTTTTAGTAAAGTTTTTATTTTCTTATTTGGTCTACCAAAAATATTTTTTTTCCAGTCAGTCAAGTTTTTACCTAGGTTTGAGATGTTGTTAAGTAAGTCTTCAGTAGGGGAGGACCCACTTATATTCCAGCACTTGTTAATAACTTCTAGACAAGTAGGTTCTTTTAACCAAGTATCATAAAATTTGAAAGTGTGGTTCTGACTTGAGTTGTTAGAGGTGATAGTTAAACAAATTGGACCATGATCGAGACTATTGCTACTAAATTTTCAAGAGTTGCTCCTTGAATTCCAAATTCCATTCAAGATTAGCTAAACCTCTATCTAATCTTTGTTTGATGTTAGCTGCTCCTTTTCTTTTGTTATTCCAAGTGAAGATATTTCCTTTATATCCCAAATCTTCCACTGTTCTATTTATTAGATTTAGTAAAGGTTTACTTTTTTCTTTCAAATGGCAGTCCCCCTTCCTTTTCCTCACTATTGAAAATAAAGCTTAGATCTCCTATTACTAACCAGGGCATTTGACTATTGTTAACTCTTAAAGCTATCTCTTCTAAGTAACTCAAAATTTCTAATTTATGCTCATGCTTAGGAGCTCCATAGAAAAGGTTAGGAGCCATTCTTTTGAGTTGAAGTTATTTTTTACTATGACATTTATCATGTTTTGATTCCATTGCACTATCTCAAAGTGGAACCCATCAACCCAACCAATTGCAAGACCTCCACTAGTCCTAATTGGATCAACAATGTGGGTATTAGGAAGTAATTTAGAGTTTTTCTTACTAAACATCTCTTTGATTTAGTTTCGAAAGAAATAAGATGTCGAGTTTTCTAATTCGAGCAATGTTTTCAAATGTTGTTGTGTTTTTTTCTGGCCACACCCTTGTGTGTTCCATGCCAGAATCTTCATGTAGTTAAGAACTGCTTATCAAAGCAACACCCTAATTAAGATGTTCTTTAAAATGATGCGCCTAGCGAGACTTGCCGAAACCATTTACGAAGCAGTATAGTAAAAATCAATTAGTAATTAAAACAACACCCTAGGTTTAAGCGTTCTTATTGCTACTTCTCAAAGCAGTCTAAAGATAAATTTAAAGAAAGGAGAACGGTATTGATGTTATAGTTGGCCTAAGCCAGCCTCAGTTTCAAAAATTAAGTGAGATTAAAGTTAAAAATGAATCACCATAAAGCAAAGTATAGTATAATATGAGAGCCCTAAGAAGTAAAGATATGGTTTGAAGAGCGAATGAATTAAAATTAAGGATCAAGTAGATTGAATACATACCGGACTTTCTCGTTTCCCTTTTTCTACTGCCCTGGATCTGAAGTTGGTCAATTCTTTTGTTGATGGGAATAGCAACATCTTGGTTTGGAATCAATGAAGAGCTCCCATCTTGATTAAAAAATTTTCACTTTGAAAATCGTTTTCGCAATCGAGTAAAAGATCATTAGAACCCTTAGAACTAAAAGAAGAAATATCAGAGTCAGAGACGGTCATAGAGAAAGCCGCCTTGCTATTGGGAGTAATCATCCTATTGTTGCTCGAGTTACTCAGATTATCCGAATCAGAAAAATCTGACAAAGTGAAACAGACCTTAGGTTTTGGGTTTTGATTTTGGTCCGGGTAAGTCTCCTCGTGTGTGAAAAATTGTTCCATTGAATCTTCCAAATCTTCATTAGAACCCACGGATGAAATTCTCATCTTGATTAGACAAGATCCGATTAACAACATCCCTAAGTAAGCCCGAGTTTCTAAATTTGTAATCCGATTCCGAGATATCTTGTACTGGTTTGAAGAGAAAGTAAGAGGAGGAGGTGGAGATTCCCAAATTCTAAAACGTTTACCCAAAATTGAATGGCCTATAGTGGATGGATTAACATCAATCTTGTGATAGATCTAAATGGGAATTGCGAGGAGATATCGATAGGACTCGAGTTGAGGTTGTATTATCGAAAAGGGAGATGGAGAAGAAAACAGAGATTCGTTTCCAAAGATTCGACACCGTGTCTATGTCTATTTGTTCATTAATAAGAACTTTGAACCCGAAGCCCAACTCGTGATTCAACTTCAATTTCCGATTCCGGGCTTTCATCATATATATCCTCTAGGCCCATGTTGTACTTAATCGCACAAATTTCTCCTACATGACCCAAAGCGTTTTCGGTGATTGCAAAAACGGTAAGGAAGATCCATGTAAGTAAAAGATATGTTAGATTCAGGATAATTGCCAACTTTGACTCGAGCAATCGTGGCTAGTGGCTTTTCAATGTTAATATCTACCCTTACAAAGACATCTTGACCGGTTGGATGAGCATTAGTTGGGTGTATTTTAGTTACAAATCCTAGATGATTTCCAATCGAGCGATGATAAATTCATCATAATGAAAGAAGTTAGTATTGTTTAGTTTAACCCAAACAACTATGATTTTCAAAATATTCTTTTCGATTATCATTCCTAAAACCATCTTGCCAAAGGGAAGGCATCTCCATACAAATGCCAAGGAGCATTGACTAGTATGTTCTCGCATGGCCTCCTTATCCGAGAAACGAGATTATGAAAACATTACATCCTAGTTGTTTAGTTTTGAAAATGGTTTTCTTACCCCATCTCCACTTAAGTGCTTTAGCAATGTTATTTTTTGAAAAGGATGTTGTCGAAAAATCCTAGCAATAACCGAATTTGCATGGTTAAAACCTTTCAAAAAAGGCACGGGGAAAAGGAAGATTTTGTGTTTTAAGACTTTTCCTCTTAGTTGTTGCTTTACCCATCCGAATGGGTTGTGAACTCCTTTGTTCAAACACGAGACTCATTGAGACACCATATTGAATGCAAGCCAACAACAAGATTGAAGTTAAAGAAACTTAAAAGAAAAGGAAAAAGCGCCTCTTTCACCAAGAAGTTTCTAATCGAGCAGAGCCAATTTATCACACTTTTTTAGACAAAACAGACTTCTTTAAGA
The DNA here is from genome assembly GCA_023531295.1 of Papaver armeniacum. Lineage (NCBI taxonomy): Eukaryota > Viridiplantae > Streptophyta > Magnoliopsida > Ranunculales > Papaveraceae > Papaver > Papaver armeniacum. The sequence goes on from JAJJWW010009477.1 coordinate 16,476, forward strand.
CTCAGGTTCTAATGAAAAGGACTAGACAGATGAAAGATTTTTAAGAGAAATAAGACTCGAGGAAGAGAATTTAGCTTTAATCGCTCAAAGGTAAAGACTCGATTTTATTAGAGTTCAAAAATTTTAAAAAGAAAGCCTAAACCTCTATGATTGGAAAGCGTTTTAGCTAGCTAAGTTGTAGTACACCAGCCAAAACCTTACACGTATATAGCAAGGCTGTAATTCGAAATGTAATTGGATAAAGTTGAAAAAGATTGGTTTAGTTACATGAAATAATCGGTTTAATATACGTAACTGATCCGCTTTCGCCACGTAGTGTACTCCCAATAAATAGGGGTCTCATCGACCATTACGTGAAGGATGTAAGCTCTGCCCGATAACAAGGAGAAAAACGGTCACATTTATCCTTTAATAAGCACCCTTCTTTTTTTTTTTTTAAGGGCTGTGCACAACCTGTTAAAGACTACTTAGAGACTTACATCAACAACCTATAAGTTGACAAGTAAAAGAACAATAATTACTTTTTCCAAACTCATTTTAATTTTGAATTTGACATGTAACCGTTGAAGGGTGTTTTCATTTACACTCCTTGAATTCTCTAAAAGAATTTAAAAAAGAACCCCTGAAGATTTTCCAAGAGGCCTGAGCCGATCAGAGAAGCACGCCTAAGAGAACACTATTTTTCTTAGAGATAATGTGAAGATAAATTTACCAAGAAACCAAAATTTGTTAGGACCTTTGCAATCCTAATTAGATCCTGAAACGTTTGAGTTAGCAAAAACGGAGATAAGAATCAATTTCAAGAAATAACGTTCTTTTGAAAGTTAGGAAATGGCAGGTTGTTGGATTCATAACTAAGTACATTCCAAATAACTATAATTGTAAGTTATAAAAATCTCTTTTTCTTAAATCCTCCCGCCCCCAGGATCGAGATCTAGTTTTAAAATAGCTCACCTTAATCAAATCGTTATACCCTTCCCCTCTCGCGTGGAAGTTTTCTCGTGACTCTCCCTTGATAGAGAAACGATCAAGTGATGGAAGACTATTTTCCTCAAGTTGTCGATCACATGACTATTTTCTTACCGGCTCAAGTGTGCGATTCGATTCTCTAAGCCCTTGATATTGTTAATGATCATGAAAGTTTGTTTTATCATGTTTTGGAAATATGATGGATTTGTATAAATCTATATGTTTCAAAATAGGTTATGAAAACCGTAAGCAAGGAAGGATGATGAAAAGCTTATGCAATAACTAGATGAAATCAAATGACCCCCTTTTTTGAAGAAATTGACCCCTTTTTTTTTGAAGATTTTTTTTTTGTGTGAAATTCATAATTTTTAAAAACTTGGAATCCATTTTTTATAAAAAAACTTAGTAGCCTTAGAATTGATTCCATACCGAGTACAAAGTTGTCTTCCCATCTTTCATTTTTATCTTCAGCGAGTTCCAGACGGCTTACTTTGGGATTTAAACAGGAAGAACCAGGTATTTAGGAGTTTACTTCATTAGAAGTGAAGAGAAAATGTTGAGAGAGAGAGAGAGAGGGTGAATCTCCAAACTCCATGAAAGCAACATTTGTTGTTTTTAAATGTTTACTTGAACATTGGTGTACTTAATGCAGTGGAATATTTATACGTTGATTGCAATATTCTTTGGGCAGGTATCTCTGACAGAGCAGGAACTATAATTAACTAGAAATTGCGAAGCTGCTACATATCTACCGGTTTCATACACCGGATAGATACACCCCTATGTGGCAGCGATCTCCACCGTTCATTGCTTCCCCACCCAACCCCACCAGGAAAAACAGGGGGTCCCTTTAATAGAATGAACCAATGCAGATTTAACACGTAAAGCGGGGGTATGGTTTTGGTGTATAATTTTGGTGTATAAGTAGCATTTTCGTAGAAATTGATGGAACCCTTTAAATGGTTTGTTGGAGGAGAATCTTATAGAACATTGGCTTTAACCAAAAACACAAACACTCGATAAAAGGGAAGTGGAGAGATACATGAAGGACTCCATCCATTTTTCATTTGTATACATAATGTCTGAAGGGTAGAGAGGTGAACAACAAAATGAAGCGTAGGCCAAAGGTCCAAGCAAGCTTTGGAAAACAACCAAAAAAAAAAAATGGGAGTTACCTCAAAGGATGGAAAATGAAAAAGAAAAAAAATAAAAATAAATGGGGCATCACAACTAGGAGATTTATAACACAGGTCTATACCTGTATTGATCTTTAGTTCTGTCAGGGAAAGGATTTCATTGTATTCCTAATTAAAGATTTATAACACAGGTCTATGCCATTTGTGAATTTCTTAGATCGAAACACAATTAAGCTACTGAAACTAAAACATAATAAAAAGGTAAGAGAGAGTCCTTAAACAGTATGTTGCTAGAATCAGTATTCTAACAGCTTTTATACAGCATAAGGGACATACTACAGTTAATGTACAAAAACAATTTATACACCATACATAGTACTCCAAAAGAAAAAACGAAGGAAATATCTTAATCACTTCACCTTCCAAAGAAAATATTGCAACCGCTAAGGCTGAAAGTAAATTAACATGTTTTGCATTTTCATTCCCGGTGAGTAATTTTGACCCAAACCTGAATTGGACTATACCTGGTGCGAAGCACGGGTTGCTATCTAGTATTGTGGACATGAAAATATAGGTAATCAGTGGTTGTCTTATTATTTAAATCTTCAATTCCCCAGGGTTTAATAACAGAAAAAGAAAGAACAGACGGAACATGGTTTCCTATGCAAACTTGCATGTGGTTGCAGTTTCAGCTAGGAGGCAAAGAGGAATCTTCTTGTGCATTGTGAGACCATCCGCTTCTTCTATATCAACTTCATCTGGTTTCATCCCAGAGGGCAATTTCCAGTCAACACAATGAAGCAAATTTGCCAGGGTGAGCTCGACTAGCACTACCGAGAAGTTAACACCAGGGCAACCCCTCCGCCCAACCCCAAAGGGTATCAACTCAAAGTCTTGGCCTTTGACATCTATGTCATTATTTAAGAATCTTTCTGGTCGGAATTCAGATGGGTTTTCCCAAATTTTTGGGTCCATTCCAATTGTTTTAGCAGCAACAAACACCCTTGTTTTTGCTGGAACGTGGTATCCCTTGATTTTTGCAGTTTTGGGTAGTTTCTCGTGGAACTAGTAATGGTGCTGGAGGGTGGTGTCTCATTGCCTCCTTAGTTACTAGTTTCAAGTACTTCAGTTTAGGAAGATCACTTTCTTCTACCACCTCTTTATCTCCGACGCTTCTTCGCACATCCTCCTGTGCCTTCTTCATGACTTCAGGGTTCCTTATCAGTTCTGTCATAGCCCAAACGATTGCTGCAGAAGAAGTATCACTTCCAGCTCCGAATATGTCCTGCGTGCGTTAATTAAGCAATTAAAGAACAAACAGAATTTGGAGGAAACAGAGAACAAGTTGTAATAAGAATGAGATGGAGAAAAGATAGAAGACTTTACAGTGATAACCCCCTTAATTTGTTCTCTACTTAGAGTGATTCCCTGACCCGGATTCTTCTGAACCCGAAGCAGCACATCAACAAGGTCTTCCACTGCAGGTGTGAGCCTCTGTGGATGTGAACACCGATTGTTGGTGTACACAACCAATTGAGTGAAACTATAAAACAGTAAACCAAATTGAATGAAAATAAGAATCGTAAGCCAAAGATAAAGAGTAATCAGGATAAGAAGGCATCAACACAAGTGATTTACGTGGTTCGGCATTGCCTACATCCACGGGGTAATGATAGTGTGAGTTTTATTACGTATTGGTTTTATTACAAAAGGTGATGAAACTCCATTAGAGATGGAGTTTTGTGAGAGAGGTTGAGCAGGAAGGAGGCCGGTCTCTCCCTTTTCTAACCTAATAATGTTTCTTTATATAGGAAAATACTTAGTCAGTTTACTAAATTAGCCTTAGCTTCATATTGAAGCAGCCTTGGACAAGATGCGGTGCATTCATTTGCTCCATATTATCCTACTTGACTCTCGATAGTCGCCATGTGTGTGATGCAGATTATGGTATCTACAATTTGCCCCTTTTTCTTGAGGGTTGATGATGATCGGTCCTTAAGAAAAATCACTCTTGCCATAATCTCTCATGCTTCGGTTGTTTCTTCCTTCAACTGCTCCTTGTCAAGAGGCTTTTGCATTGATTTGGTAGCTGTACGAGGTTGAGAAATTTGTACGCAGTAGGCAGCTACGCGGGTTGAGAACTCCTGTAATCTCAATTGTCATAGAAGCATCGGTGCATCATATTCTTAGATAGATAATATGCATTCATGGTATGTGTGATAACATCGAAAAAAACATAAAATGTTTTGAGTAATAAGTATGCGAGCATTGTCGTAATGTAATGGGTAAAAAGTAAGTGCAAACTCTTCGGTTGGGTGTTGTATAAATAAGATGTATGTTCCTTCTTGAACGACTTTGATGAGTGTTTGAGATGCGAACCCGAAGATGTATGTACCTTCGTGAACGTCTTGAGACTGTCACCCCGTTAGCTAATCCCGGCTGGAGGATTCCCTAACGGTGGGGGTCCAGGCAACGTGGTTGGACATGAGATGCTTTTGGTCAGCCACACTCGTTCCGTGAACCCGCCGTCATAAATTGCTTGGGCATCTCTCGTCGGATGCCATCCCCATGGTCCTACACTCATAGACCTTTTCAGGGTAGTCCGGAGAGATTGCGTGTGTACGCTTTACCCAATATGGAGATCTGAGACCGGTGGTGCTTGCCCCGGTTCTCCATTGTATACTTCGTGAACGACTTTAATGAGCGTTTGAGATGCGAACCCGAAGATGTATGTACCTTCGTGAACGTCTTTGCTGAGTGTTTGAGATGTAACCCGAAGATGTATGTACCTTCGTGAACGTCTTGAGACTGTCACCCCGTTGGCTAATCCCGGGCGGAGGATTCCCTAACGGTGGGGTCTAGGCAACGTGGTTGGACATGAGATGCTTTTGGTCAGCACGCTCGTTCCATGAACCCGCCGTCATAAATTGCTTGGGCATCTCTCTGTCGGATGCCATCCCCATGGTCCTACACTCATAGACCTTTACAGGGGAGTCCGGAGAGATTGCGTGTGTACGCTTTACCCAATATGAAGATCTGAGACCGGTGGTGCTTGCCCCGGTTCTCCATTTTATGAAAATATATGTAGTTTGCAAGACATGCATCGAGTTTTGCAAAATGTGTGATGCGTGCATAAAGATGTCTACTAGTAAAAACAAAATGCAAGGGGTAAAAGTGATTGCAAAGGGGTAAAAGTGATTGCAAACTCTTTGGTTCCGTGTAATGTATGTATGTATGCCCCCTTTTGGTTTCGGAAGCTGGTGGCATAAGCTTATGAAAGCAAAAGTTACTGCCCCTTTGAGCTTTTCTACTACGCTGATTTTTGTCTGCGGATGGGAGCCGAATCCCCTTCATATTTTGAAGCTCGCTATCAGCTGCGTGATCCGTAGCTTGAACTGCGTAATTGAATCACCGAATTGGGGTTCGGAGCAGGAGTTGATCGTTGGGCTTTGTTGTTGAGTCTTCGTATTGGGGCTACGTTGTTGAGTCTTCGGTGGTGTAGTTGTGCTGGGGAATCGAAACATGTGGTCATCGGACCTTGGATCTTCAGGGAGAAACTTGAGCAGCGGACTTAGTTGGGGAGAGGCGTTAATAGAGCTTGCATACGCGTATCGTATGTGAAACATGCCATTGTCGACGTCATTCTTTAGTTGTACCGACATTTGGCCGGGCCGCATCTTCGGACATGAGCGGGCATCGGCCGGTGTCGAGGCTTCGGTGTTGAGGCTTCGGATCATTCATCGGAGTTATATGGGGTCATGCTACATCTTCTTTATATGACTTTCCCATCATGTATCAGCAACGCCGGGGTTGCCCATCTTTAGCTCAAAGCGTCAAATAGCCAACAATTTGATATCGTCCTGTAGTATCGTTGTGGGCTTGAGATCGTAAAGATGGGGGAGATCGTCATAGAACTGTGTCATCCATGTCGTCCTTGTACCATTGAGGGCTGGAGCTGCATCGTTGATCATCTGGTTTGCGTCCCATGTGCCATCTCTTGCGAGGTGTGGTTGTATGGTTCGTGCATTGTCTTTATCCTTTCAGTATTGCCCCGTCGTCGTGGCATTCAGGATTTGAGTTGTATTCCGTTAGCTTTACAGAAATTTTGGCATCGTCGTCGTCGGCCTCCCCCTTCGGTTCAGCTGCGTATAAACTTGTATTCTCGCCTGACTTTGCTTTGCTTTGCCTGGCAACTTGAGGTGGCCGTGTCCTTCAACTTTGGCACATCGTCTTGAGCTTTAAATCTTTATCTTCTTTGCATCTTCTCCATTTGGGCTTTACACCATCGTGTTATACTTCCGAGACAATGACATCAAACTTTGGGTACTTTGATCATTGGTATGTGAATTTGTACGTTGGGTTTCTATGTCAGTGGGCTCCGTCTTAATCCTCTGTTATGGTTATGGTTTAGCCGTATTTCTACAGAAACAAAAACAAGGAGGTTTTGAACTGCACCGTCCTCTGGAAGGTATCCTCATCGGGCCTATGGTCATCGGCATGAGGAGCTGTGGAATATGGGTTTACTAGGAGCGTCGGTGTTGCTTTGTACCACCTTCATCGTGATACTTGTTCATTGTATAGAATGTGGGTTAAATCATTGTTGTCAACATCAGGCTTGTCATCTTCATGTCACCATCGACATCAGACTTGGGTTGAACCGTGGCTTGTAGTTGTATTCTGACAATAGGTGTTAACTGAGCTTTAGCTACACTCTTTTAGTTGCCTCAACTGGTATATCAGCTTTGTAGTCCATCCCGAGGTTTGGCTGCAGAATTGAGCTGCGGTGTTTAGCCTTCGACCCTAATTTCTTCGGTACTTTGTTTGTGCATCGGACTTGAGGCTTCGGAATTGATGCCTCAGGATTGTTGCTTCGTGACCTGAGTTGTTATACTGCGTTGCCCCTGAACAAGGTCATGCCACATCTTCGTCATCCTGGGTATATAAAGCAGAACCTTCGGTAAATAGCATGGCCTTCGTTGTTGGACCTCGAAAAGTGGAAGCTTACACCATCACCGTATTGGTACGTTGTACCACCGTCATTGTTCTTGGAGGTCACTTTCGTGGATTTTGGATCTTCTTCACAAAGCTAGGTAAGATCGTCACCGGACCGTGGTTCGTCGTTGCAAGGCTGTACCTCTTCGCTATCATTGACCCTTGGTTTAGCTGCGTTGTTTTTACTGGGTTGAACATCGGATTTAGCATCCAGTGGATGAATGGGACTGCATCTTGGTCCATCGTTACAAGGCTTATCCTCTTAAGCGCGCGGACTCTCTTCTTGGGGTCAGGCGTTGCACTATCGTTACCGCTGCCTCTATACAGCATCACCTCTTTTATCTTTAGTAGACAGGAGGGATTGAGACGGTCCGCGCCCTACGTCAGCGTACCTCATGAACAAGCGTTGGGTATCTTCGGTCTTTGGTTAAATTCTAGACAGTGTACCTGCGAAGACAAAGGCATTGGTTGCTCCCTGCATCGGTGATAATGCTTCTGGTCTAGCGGCAACTTCATCGAAATGTGCTTCATGTTTCCTCTATAACGCGAGGTCTTTGCATCTTCGTTATTGGAGTGTTGCTTAGAGTACTTGGTCAGCTGGATGATAAGCATTAAGCATTGTATCGTCGTTCGGCTTTACACCTTTGGCGTCGGTCTTTTGATCGAAGCCTTATCTTGTTAGCTCCTTCCGGGGGTACTTCATGTTCATGTTTGCATGTTCATCACTGCATCGTTGCTTTTTTGTTGGTTGCATGACCTGTTCCCAGGAGGTTGTGACTGCGTTGCGTGGTATCCTACGGAGATGGAGCTGCGGAGTTGAATCTGGGAAGTTGGAGTTGAGGCTTCAGAATTGATCTCCGCGATTGATCTGCGGAATGAGGCTTCGTAATGAGCGGCTGAACCAAGCTTCGGGGTTTGAAGCTTGCATCCGCGTATCCGCGTATACGTGCGTATCGTGTATCTGTGCGTATCTGTGTTGGACCGATGCTGCTTAATAGTCTTCGATGGGATCCGGTGAATGTATCCCTTTGTCAGGAGCAGCAACCCTTCAAGCTGCGTTGCGTACACAGCTCCTATCTCCAAAGATTATCGTTGTTGGCTTCAGGTTGAGGCTTTGGTTAACTCTTCGGAGTTGGCGTTGGGCATCTTCGGTAAAGCTTCAGAGTTGAATTGAGCTGAGGGATAGGAGTTTAGCATCTTAAATTTAGCAGCGGCCCATGAACTTATTATGCTGCGTTGCTTCGTGACATGGCTCTGCGTTGTTGGCGGCCATGGTTCCATTGCTTTGCCCCTATACTTGCCTTTGAACACATATTGCACATAACGAGATCGTACTGCGGCTATGGTAGATCTTCGTCTTGACCACCTTCTGTTGTGGTTACGAGGAGTCTTTATAGCATCGTTGAAAGCTTACATCGTGTTGGTGTATGCAACTCCAAATTTGTAGCTACGGTGATAATGTCTTGACTTGCTAGTACTGTTATACACTGAGCCGCACTCTCCTCTTCATGTATAAAGAACTTTTCACCGGATTTTGAATCCTCGTGGCAAGGCTTTGGACACCGTAGCATCTCTCACGAGCTACACTTCCGTGTACTATCGCATCGTTGCTTTGAGGTTCATCCTGTGCTTGGTACCATCCTCGTGTTCCGCATTGCACCATTGTTGCAAGGCTCTGCACCATCATCCCCGGACTTTGCATCGTCGGCACAGGACGTCGTCTTTGCAAGGGTTTGTGTCTTTCGAGCTGGGGATTGGAAATGCATTGGCGGAGTGGAGGATTGGAGCTATCATCAGCTGGGTGATCCTCTGCATCGGATTTGCTTGAACCATCCTCAACCGACTTGAGCTGGGCTATGCTGCGGTGACATAGCGACTTTACAGCAACGTTCTGCAGGGATGTAACCTCCTTTATCACGTTACGGTGACATAGCGTGTCAAGGTCATTGTCATCATCTCTCCTTTATCACGCTGTGGATGTAGCCTCCATCTTAGATTGTTGTTCTCCTTCGTAGATCGAGTTGATGTGCATCAGCTGGTCTTCTCACACAAGTTACCATCTTCATCATCGTATCCCTTTGTGCTTCGAGTATCTTTCATTGTCACCAGAATTTGGCTTCCGTCCACTACTTTGGTTCGTAGAGTTTGGACTTTGGCTCGTCGTGGGGAAGACCCGTGCCATTATTAAGCGGTGGCTTCTACAGTAACCTTGCATCATCGGAGTGAAGATCGGAAATGCATCACCGGAGTGAAGATCGGAGCTGCGTCATCGGGATGGATATTTCTTGAAATGATTATTACCCAGTTAGTTTTGTCACACAAAAGATAACCCAAACTCAAATCTGCTCAAATCTGCTTGAATCTGGGGAGTTGAATCCCAGCTGCGGAGTTGAGTTTCGTAATTGAGTCTTCGGATTGAGGCTTCGGAGATTTTGCTGCGGGAATTAAGTTTGCATCAGCGTATCTGTGCGTGGCTTCTATCATTGGCAGGGGTGATTGACGAGAAGGCAGAGAACGAGGTCAGAGATATCCGGAGTTGGTGGTGGTAGTTTGCCGATCGATGGAGCTTGGCAGAGGTGATCGTAATGCTGTGGTCGTGCACTCTGCTGAGTATTTGTTGGTTTTAAGTAAAGCGGAAGTGATGAGACAACGATGGAGTCGGTGGTCCGTGGTTGCGAGAGAAGATGGAACTGATTTGCCGAAGTAATAGTGAGCGGAAGTTGACGTTCGGTGAAGCGCTTGAGAATGGATTTGATCGCTAACGACGATGATAATGATGGCGGCGAATAATGGCGGTGAGAAGATGATCGTTTTAAGTCAATCTCGAAAGGGATGAAGTCGATGGAGGCATCGATGGAGATGGATTGGCCCAGTAGAGAGCATATATATGGGTCGAGTTTAGGAGAAAGCTCAGGAGTTCTGGAAGAAGTAGCGTGTCGGCGGTGAGTCTTGCCAGGCTCCAATAGGAAAGGATGAAGTGATGATGCGGGGATGGGGATTCGAAATCGAGAAGGTTGAAGTAGGTTGAAGCCATTAATGTCGATGAGTTTTCGTTTACTCTTGCCATTGTGGTAAGTAGAGTTATCTTAGTGATGCTTTTTCGGTGATGATGAATTAAGGTGAGCTTGAGCATTAGGTGTCTAGAGATGGGTAAAGTATTAGGTAATAATGGGGTATTGATGTTGTCGATCGACGATAGTGATAGCGATCTTTGAGATAAAGGAATAAGGATTCTTAGTGCTTCCAACAAAGAAAGGGCAGATCTTGCTTTTCACATGGTGTCAGGTAGATTTTGAATGGTACCCAAACAAATACGTATGTGTAAAAACAACAAATCGACAGAGATATGAGATGAAAGAGATAAAGAAAGCTGAAAACCAATTTCGAAATTAGTAGTATAACATTTCAAAGAAAACAAATCTTGAGTGGGTAGAATAAATTCTTTACTCGCCTTACGGTGAAGCGCAAATTGTGAACACCGATTGTTGGTTCCACAACCAATTGATTGAAACCATAAAGCGAGTAAACCAAATTGAATGAAAATAAGAATCATAAGCCAAAGATAAAGAGTAATCGGAGATAAGAAGGCATCAACACAAGTGATTTACGTGGTTCGGCACTTGCCTACATCCACGGGGTAATGATAGTGTGAGTTTTATTACGTATTGGTTTTATTACAAAAGGTGATGAAACTCCATTAGAGATGGAGTTTTGTGAGAGAGGTCGAGCAGGAAGGAGGCCGGTCTCCCCCTTTTTCTAACCTAATAATGTTTCTTTATATAGGAAAATACTTAGTCGGTTTACTAAATTAGCCTTAGCTTCATATTGAAGCGACCTTGGACAAGATGCGGTGCATTGCGGCGCTCGTATTATCTATGACTCTCGATAGTACATGCATGTGTGTGATGCGATTATGGTATCTACGAGTGGATTAAGGTGCTCATCAATTACTCTCAGAAATCATCCATTTGCACAGAATGTCTTCTAGCTTTTGCTTCTGTTCCATCAACCTTATGTATCCAAGCCAACCTTGGGAAGAAGTCTCGCCACGTTGTATCCATCCAATAAGTCGTGAGTTTCCTTTAATAAGTCCGTGCAAACTTACTCTTGCCATTGGTATCAATTTCTTCTTCATATTTCCTTCCAAAAGCAACTCGACATATGACGTTGTTAACAAAACAAAGTATCATCTCGCTTAGATTGATCGGGGTAGTCAAAGAAGAAGAAGAAGATCGATGAATGAGTTCGATCGGTCACCGGCCACCTCTTCGCCTACAGCCTAAACGATTGAACCCTCTTCACACTCAACAGTTCCGCCATTGTTATCTTCCTAACCTCTCTCCAGCACTCCCCATAAGGAGCAAAGTTATATCCACAAACTCGTAAGAGAATTTCTTTGCTGCATATAGCATGGGTCTGTTGGAGAACACGAGATCGTGTGCGGTAAATATTTCTTTCACAATATTTAAGGAACAAACAAAAAGTTGAACAGGCCTAATTTAAGAAACATTATAGGTCCATACTTATCGAAAGTTTCTTAAATGATATATGTGGTAGTTCAAGCACTGATGCGTGTTTCCTACTCCAGAGGTAACCTAGTTGGACCCGGTGGGTACTTCTCTGTCTTTCCATCTATGTTTCCTCTCAGGTTTGGGCAAACAAACCCAAGTGAGAAGATGAAAACAAATAGGAGGATCAAAATATTGGTGTTAGTTAGGACTTGAAGAAGCGGATTCATTTTTTTTTCTTTCTTGTACACTCTTCTAGTAATAAGTGTTTTTTTTTTTTTTTTGTGCAGTTCTAGTGAACTTCAACCCCTTTAAATATACAAATAAGATCGACGTAAAAGATAATCAGTTAAATGCTACGAAAGTCTTCGAAATTTTTTTTGATGGGGGCAAATATGGATGGGGGCATGGGGATGAATAGAAATTCGACACTTGTCCCTCTTTGTCTTGCCATTTTTAGCTAATTAACATTTTGACCTTGTACACCCCTCCCCAAAATCTAATAAAATCTTATCTATCCATAAATATTAACTAACCTTAATTAACGAGGTCCTATCCAATTATAGGCTTTTAACGAGGACCTATCCAATTATAGGCTTCAAATTTACGAGATTTGACAGCGTCAATTCAGCCGCCATGAACAAAGAAAAAGAAACACTGATGTTATGAACAAAGAAAAAAAAAAACACTGATGTTCATTATAAAATTTTACAAGTTATAATCTTTCCGTTTGTTCCTCTTGATTGGACGATGGAAGAAAGGAATTAGTCCAACGAATTTCGAGGTTTTGTTACCTGTAGTGGGAGAGGATAAAAAAGGAGTCAAAACTAATTCCGTTATTTGAATCTCTAATGGGTGGGGTGACTTTTTTTTTTTTTTTTTTTTGTTGTTGTTTAGTTAAAATGTAATTATATAAGACGAAGCAAAGGCAAGAGAAAACATCAGAAGAGGACTTGAATTTCCATGGCCGACGGTCTCAACAATTTGATTTTACCTCAACTGTTCCAGAATAGGTTTATAAATTAGTTTTTTGATCATATTCTTTGCATGTTTCTCCGTTACAATCTTATAAGCTAACGACAGAGGAGAGAAAAAAAAAAAAAACAGTTTTTTTTCGGGAGAAACAAGCTTTTTTTTCTCCGAGTGGCCTCGTATTCAGCTCGCTGCACTGTTAGAATATAATTGGATATCTTTGAGATTTGTGGAAATGTAAATCGGGTGTAGAAACTAAAATCTTTAATTAGCTAAAAATGGTAAGGAAAAGAGGAACAAGTGTCGAATTTCTATTCGTCCCCATGACCCCATCCATATTTGCCCCCATCAAGAAATTTCTCTAAGTCTTCATCACGGTGATGATATTAACTTCTTACATACATGTATTTTCTATTCCCATTCTTTGGTCAAAGGCAACGAAGTTAACGTATGCAGTTGGATTCATTTTTCTTCTTAGTAGTGCGAGAATTGAGATATAGCGTGAGCGTGAGAATTGGAGGAGGAGGAACCTTCATCATAGAGAGAACTGATTTTTTTTTTCTTTTTTTTTTTTTTTTTTGATATAGTGGTTTTGCAGTTGGTGAAATTGCAAAACCACGGGCTGAAATGATAGGTGTCAATAATGTTGTGCCACGTATGAATTTGACCGCGCCATGTAGGAATTTGACTTTGCCACATGGGCAGAAAGAGTGTGGGAGTTTGTGTTCAGAGTGTGAGCGGAAGGTAAGAGTTTTTGTAGTAATTGAATTTGGTTTGCGTATTGGAGTGAGAATAAAACGGTAACAAAATGGCATGTTTGAGTTGTCATAATGTAATGATGATACCCAGCTAGAGCTATACTTAGGTGTTCATGGTCGGTTTGGTTCGGTTTCCAAGCCAAACCAAGGCGGAAACCAATACTATCGGTTTCTAAAAGTGAAACCAAAACTAATCCATTAACCATTGGTTAGGTTTCCAAATGGTTCCGGCCCGGTTTCGGTTTTTCAGTGGTTTTTGGTTAACCAATAATTATGTCAAACCAAAAAAAAATTACACTAATTTAGAAAAAAATAGTATTTTCGTTTACAAAAATTTACGGACAAAAAAATAAAAAAAAATATCAAGAGTAGTTAAAGCATACTCTAAATCTAGAGATCAAAAGAAGATTTAACTAATGGCGGTGACATCTCTAATGAAAATTTAATCAATGATTTTTTTTTTATCAATATTCGGTTAACCATTGGTTATTGGTTCTTTCTCTATCATACCAAAACCAAACCATTAATCTAAGTTTTCATCTTTTCTAAACCAAAACCAACCATTAGTTAATGGTTCGGTTCGGTTTCCCCCCTAATCGGTTTGGTTTGGTTCGGTTTCTCGGTTAACCAGTAACCATGAACACCCCTAGCTATACTACTAGCATACTAGCATGTGATATGGAGTAGGATTTTATGCCCACTCTTTAATGAGGGTGTATATAACGTTTTAATCTCGGCAGTTGCTTCAATCTAAGGATTTATGTAATAAGGGGTTAAGATTCTAAACACGAGGCTTCAGCCAATCAAAATAACCGATCAGATACCTACACTCTTTAAAGAAGTGTGTATATAATTCAACTTATATCTAAAATAAGCACAAAATTCACAAGTAAAAATAAATAATTTCACTGAAAAAGTAATAATTGTGTGACCTAACCGACTTCTCGGTCTTTAATAGTTTTCGTAACCTAGTTGAAAAGTAAATTTCAAGGTGCGTTCACTATTAGTGGCCTCTTTTGGATGGATCTAAACTGTGAGTGCCCTCTTTTCCTTTCCCATTGATGTGAATTAATGACTTCGGGTACATACATTCTAAATCATGTGAATCTGGAGTGAAGACAGTGCCTGATAGGGTTTTCAACAGGCTTTGTCTTCGTTTTCTAAGTTGATCCATCAGTCCCAAAGAAGGTCATCTTGTGGTTATCATCACAATAAACTGCAACTTTTTTTTTATCTAGAATCAAGTTAAGGATGAATGTGCGGGACGCAGCTCTTTAAAAACATGCTGAATGTTTACAGACTAATTTTTTGTGGTCTGCAGACTAAGTTTACAGACTCAAAATTTTTGTCTGTAAAATGTTTTAGGTTAGTTCTTTTGGTACCTTACTTCATGCTAAAACTTTGACCAGGTTACTGTGTAAGAAACATGGATTGCTGAAAGGGATTTGGTGGAGGAATTTTCAGGAAAAAGCTTCACTTGGACCGTAGCATCCAAGGCTTTCAACATTTTTATTATTGGTTGACCAAATGAGGAATTGTGACTATATAACATTTGATCTTCTATTATATATGTACAGGTAGTTAGTCCCTTATTAGCCTTGCGACTCTATATATTAAATGAAATCCAGAGGTAAAGTAGCACCGGAACATTAAGGAGCTAGCATGTCACGTTATGCAAGTGATATTATTTTTTTATTTTATTCCGAAATACTCCCTCCGTTTTTGGAGAAGTGTTACTTTCACCATTTCAATTTAATCTATTTTTAGGCTAAAATGAAAAAGTGAAAGTAATACTTTTCCAAAACGGAGGTAGTATCAATTAGTTGTCTTTAATATTCATTCTTGTTATTTTATGTTGTGCCTAATATTTTCCCTTAATGTGCAACTTTAGTTATTTTATGTCGTGCCTAACAATTTTACATTAATGTGTAGTCGTTTAGAAAAAAGGGGTAAATTTATTAAATACCCTTAGTTTTGACACCAATAAATATACCCTTATACAACAATATAAATACCCCTATCATTTAAATCCCTTATCCTTAAAAAGCACATTACCTTAATACCCTCACTTACAATATTATTTTCCATTTTAAAATCTTATCCTTAAAAAAATAATTTTTTCTATTATTTCATATCCACCAGCAGCACCATTTCACCACCACCAACAGCACCGCCGCCACCACCACTCCACCACCACCACCGCCACTCCACCGCCGCCACTCTGCCACCACCACTCCGCCACCACCACCACTTACTAAATACAACCACCAATAATATTCCACCACCGTCACACACCACCACCACTGTTGTTGCCGCCGCCGCCACCACCACCACCGCCGCCGCCACCGTCATTAATATTAGGTGTCAACAAGCAAGTTGATCCAAAAATCAAAAGTTCAAAAATATTTGTCAAATTTGGTTGTTGATTCCATTTTTCCATTGTTGATACACAAACATTGGTTGTTGACTCCCAAAACTAAGGTCAATTTCTATTGTTGATACACAAATATTTGTTGTTGATTCCATTTTTTCATTGTTGATACTGAAACATTGGTTGTTGACTCCCTAAACTAAGGTCAATTTCTATTGTTGATACACAAATATTTGTTGTTGACTCCTACACTAAGATCAATTTCTATTGTTGATACACAAATTTGGTTGTTGATTCCATTTTTCCATTGTTGATACACAAACATTGGTTGTTGACTCCCTAAAACTAAGGTCAATTTCTATTGTTGATACACAAATATTTGTTGTTGATTCCATTTTTCCATTGTTGATACACAAACATTGGAAATCAATACAAACACCAAATAATTTGTGACGAAGTAAATGTACCCAAATAATACATTCCCCAACGCGCAATCATGAAAACCCCACCATGCTAGCAAATCAATACAAACACCAACAACAACAGTTAAATGCAACTAATAAACACCACCGCCACCAACAACAACGACGTTAAATTGCTTCCCAACGCCAATATCAACAAGTTACATCCAATAAAATCAACAAATCAAGGACAATTGAAATTAAATCAACATACGAAATCAGATCCTTAAACCACCACCGCCATAATTAAAAAATCAAGTAAAAACAACATGTTAATTTCAATTTCTATGAGTCAATACAAGAAGAAAATAATCATTTACCTGGAGCAATAATTGATCTGAAGAAGAATGAAATCCAAAATTAGGGTTTGAAAAGGGAATCACGTACAATTTATTTCCAAATTGAATCGAATCTAACATTTTTGATGCTCGAGATTAGGTTTTGGAGAACATTTTTGCGTTGGTTCATCACCGAGTTTCTTGTTTGTAGTTGAATCACGTGAAATCGATCTAAAATCGATTGTTTTGGAGGAGGCAGGTGCTGATGGTGTATGGGTAGTAGCATGTAGGAGGTGGTCTTTGAACTGGTTGGTTTAATTGATTTTTCATGGTGATGGTGATGGAGATGATGGTGGTAGAGATGGAAATGGTGGGACGGAGGCAGTGGTGGCGATGGACAACAACATATATTGCCACTGCAGTTTACGAAGATGGTGTTCCTGAATCTGTTTGTGGCGACGGAGGAGAAGGTGGTGGTGGTGGTGGTAGCGACGATGAAGACGATGATGGTGCTGATAAAAACGGAAAGAGAGAGAGAATTGA
This sequence comes from Papaver armeniacum, assembly GCA_023531295.1. Lineage (NCBI taxonomy): Eukaryota > Viridiplantae > Streptophyta > Magnoliopsida > Ranunculales > Papaveraceae > Papaver > Papaver armeniacum. The sequence goes on from JAJJWW010009477.1 coordinate 33,464, forward strand.
AATAAAAGAGGAGATGATATCGATGGATGTAAGGGTATATTTGTAATGTTTTCTAATCCTTAATGGACCCCTGATGGGCTTTGGAAGGAGAGGGGTATTTTTATTGTAGGATAAGGGTAGTTGTAGCCCGTTAGAATTGAGGGCAATTATATAATTCCCACTAGAAAAAAACGGGATCCAATTTGTTTTCTTGACAAGTTTGGGGCTTAGGTAAATTATTTTGCCAGCTAGGATATGGGGCTTATGTGAATTATTTGATGCCTAAAGATTTCCTCACCCACCTAGGTTAAGGAGATAAGGGGTGTCTAAACTTTATAAACTTACTAAGTTACCCTCAATATTAAAATTCATTCCTAAGCGTATCCTTCTAAAATCCAAAAAAATTCAAATTCTTTCTAAACTAAAACCTAATCATTTTCCTTACAAACTAAAATTAAAATCTAACTTCATCAATTCTAACGATATCGATCAATTTAAAGGAAATTTCATCATCACTTTTAAAAAAAAAAAAAAAAAGTCAATCTAAACATCGTTGATTGCAACCCATACTCCTAATTATATTTGTGATCAATTTATCCATTCAAAATTGAAAAATACAAACAATCTTGGGTTTATGTGTTTGACCATAATCGGTTGATGTCTATGTCCATATGGGTAATTCCTATGATAATTGGTCTATGTTCATGACCATGTCAACCGATTATTATCTATCTTTCACGGTTGAAGAACATTTAACGAGAATCGGTTGATGTTCATGCCCATATCCCGATTCTCGTATGGAAGAAATACTAAGTTTTATGTATGTTTTTGTTGTTGTTGCTAGAATCGGATTACGTGAAAAGTCCAGATAAGCCAGTTGTATAATCTTTGTTATGAGAGTATGGAAGAATCGGTCTATGTGTACATCTATAAAATCCGTTTATAACAATCGGTTTATGTGTACATTAATAAAAACCGATTCTGGATTTTTCTCGCGAACCATAAAAACTCAACCCAAAAATGGTTCTATGAGGGCACTAATATCAATCGGTTCTGATTGAGTTTTTCAAAAATAAATCCGATTTTTCATATTTTAATGATAATTTAAGATTAGTTGATTTCCATTTTAATTTGATTAAATATCAATTAATCACCACACTAATTAATTAAGAATAAATTAGTCATTATGTAAAATAATTGGGCAAGGGTTTTCCCTTTTTACTTCTTAATGCATGTTGTTGAGCTATCCTCGGAGAAATCCCAACATATCAGTCAAACCTTATACCAGACAAGGTTTGATCAACCTTGTTTGACGAGACGAGTTAAATCGGTCGAGGCTGGTTGAAGTGATTCATCTTTGAAATGTTGAAATGTCCTTTTAAGTAGTTAACTTGACCAAAGCTGATACGAGAGTACGGTGAAGTAATGCGAACCCAGTCGATACCAGAAGTGTTGGCCTCATTCTCTTCTGTTCTCCCTACCTTTGTATTCCATGTTCTCCGGAGTCATTTTTTTCTTATTCATCGTTGTGTAACAATGCTAATCAAGAGATTCGAGCGAATTAGAAAGAATTCGAAACCATGTGACCTAAATCAAAAATTTTAATTGCATCGTGTGATTACATTGATATTAATTGTGTGTATGCTTAGTACTGATTCAGAAATCCCTACATCGGTTGTCTTCTTATTAAATTTTTACTCCTCGTATGCCTATTTTTAGTGAAGTTCTTGATTTGAATTGATTTATACTATGCTATTTAGTCAAAATTACAAATTTTGATTTTTTTGATTTTTAGTTGGGTAATTTGTGACTGACGGCCACAACTTCAAGTGCTCAATTAGGTCACAGTGTTATTCCTCATAATTTAAATTTCTGAAGAGAATTGCTTCAAAACGGTGTGGAGCAGTATTACTAGTTCTTGGTTCAAGTATCCTTTGAAACAATCCTCTAATAATGTTCGACATGGAGTGAGTCATGAAATTCAATCAGAAAAGGGTCCAACGACGAGGTTTAAAGAATCAAGAAATACTGAAATTGGCCGAGGAAGTTGTAGTTGAGAGCTCAAATATGACCCATCTTATTAAATTGTACTATATGGGTGGTTAATGAAGAGGCTTCAGATCTTGTTTTGGGTCTTCATCTATAAATGAATTACCCAAAATTGATGTTGAAAACCCGATTGTGATTCGATCAAGAAAGCGGTAAGGATATCTTTGACATAACATGAGATATATTGTAAAGTATGGTGGAAGTGCAAGTGCCAAGTAATCAATTCTTGTGGTTGTGTGGATAGTGGGAGTATTTGCAGAGGTAGTACTAGCGGTGACTTGGTTTAGCTAAGTCATTCTGCATACAAAATTCATAGAGGATTTCCTCACCAAGTTAATTTTATACTACAATAGGAAAATTATTGTGTTTTTTATAAGGAAACTTGGTTTTCCTACCCGGATAATTTTATACTACACCATGCTTATAAACGTGTAATGTGTTTGGTGATTCCAAATGCGAGTGTATTTATATGAATAAGTACTTAGTGTAAGAAAGTAAGAACAAAGCATATGTTGTGCATTTTGACTTGGTGGTAATTTTTATTGGGGTTATTTTTCTTTATTTTTGCGGTTCCCTCGACGTAACCAATTTCCTAGAGAGATTGAGAGGAAAAAATGGTTTTGCGAGGACTCCCGAATAGGAACATGTACAAGTCTATGGTATGCATACTTTGGAATGCAATTGCGGATAAGATGAGAATAGTTAGCGCAGAGGAGATTCCAAGTACATATAAGGAAAGTCTTGTTTAGTGCAATTTCTTAATTTTCGATGATTTATCTGAATGTTGATGGAATCTCTCCTCCTCTTAAAAAGTGGATCAATGCTTTTACACGTATCCATGTATTTGGAGCCTTTATCTGTCTTTGAGGTATTTATACAATCTTATTTTTTCATGCGGGGATTACAATTGTAACATAGCGTTTGCCTGACTGCTTTTACAGTTAATGCTTTCTAATATATCTACTCATTTAAAAATAATTTGAAAATAATACAACCTAATTGTGACCTAAGTTTGGACCTTCATCAATTTCATCTGAAATCTGGATAATCTAGAAAATAACCTTAGTCAAAGGTTTTTACTTTTAGTGTTTCACATCATGTCAATTGGTAACTGATTGTTACTTAATTTACTGCTTGAGGTCATTTTTGCATACTAAAGTTCTCATGCTCACCTTAAATCCAAGCGACAATCACATTATTTTTGTACGTAGTTGATTTGTTCTATATATTCATCGTTTTTTAGCCGAATGACAGCAATAATTGCTTTGATTGGGATGAAGTCAGGCTGCCTGCTGAGAACAATCAAATAGCTTTAGAACTTTCATTAACTATCTGCATACATGATTTTATGTACGAATCAAGCAGAAGAACAAAGACATGGCAATGACACTAATTTTCTGCTGATGTTTGTTTTGTCCATTTTTCTTTGTACCCTTTTCTTCATTTTCCCTTGATTTATATCTTAGCATAGATTTAGATGTGAGTATGATTGCTTAATGTAGAAAGCCCATGGTTCATTCTTGATAAGGATATTCTTCTATTGCAATGGGGTCTTAGTCACGGACTCAGAGCAAGTATTGGTTCCATACTACTTTGCCATGCAAATGTTTGGTCTGCTCTTCTTCAATTAAAACAAGTGTGTTGTATGGTTAACTTGGGCTACTCTCTCTTGTTAGTATGATATCTGCATACATAAGTATCAATAGAACTCTTGAATACAAGTTGTTTGACCATCCATAACGGTACTGTCAAAAAGATCCATTTGTAAAGCCTATTTTTTTCATGAAGTTTCCTAGTGACCCGCAACTGCTCTCACTTTTTGTTTAAGATATGTTGTTAACGAGGGTTCAAGACTTGAGATTCCTGAAGGTCCACTAGGGAAACTAATTCAAGGTAAACTATGCACGTAGCCTATTTAATTTATACGACCATATGGATAAACTAACCATTTTAATTATAAGGCTATAAAACATGATACCTAATTTATTTTATAATACCATCTTACTACGGTACCCAATTTATTTCATTAGATCGTCTGAAACATATTAACTATTTATTTTTGTTGAGCCATTTGTTTTTTGGACAAAATATTTTACGAAGAAGTGTATGATATCACTAATTCCTCATCATGTCTGGTTATACATCCAATACGAGCGGCCAATACGTAGACCAAAAGTATGTTTATATGTTATCTTCTTTTATTTTTTCTTTATTACTATTATCGTACTTTTACTATGGTTAATAAATGGAACTTGGTAATTATTTACTGGATCAAATCTGGTTTTTAGCTTGTTATTGGATTGGGGGAGAAAGTCTCACCTCCTAACATCGAAGAAGGAATGCGTGCTGGGTAAGTTTCTGTTTTAGTTTCTTATGGAGCGTGTTTGAGGATGCGGTATTGTAGTATATTCTTTAGGGACTCCCAATTATTAAAAATCAATGATTGTCTAGACTATTTTCCTTTTGGAAATTGTATATGAACATTTGAGGTCAATTTTCACTTCCTTTACGATTATACGCATCTACCTATTCTTTTGCGGTGTTGTGAGAGATAAATATCGTTCGGACTTCTACCCCCAAAGATTGATCCACATGTTACTATGATGATTGTGGAAGAAAAACCCGATGTGACCTATGCTGATGTTGGTGGATGTAAAGAGCATATTGAGAAGATGCGAGAGGTATATTAATTTATGATTGTCTGTTTCTTTTAACTTTCAAGTGCTTGTGATCTCTTTGTCATAGCAAAGCAATGTAATGATGAAGAAGACTTGTAGTATTTGTGAAATGGAGACAAATTTATGCTTGTATATCATGAGGAGTTCATTTTGTTTGTAAATTTTTATTCAGGTTGTTGAACTGCATATGCTTCATCATGAGAAATTTGTCTAGCTGGGAACTGATTCTGTTAAGAGTGTTCTCTGCTATGGACCACCTGGTACTGGCAAAACTCTACTAGCTCGAGTTGTAGCCAACAGAACTGAAGCATGTTTCATCCGAATTCTTGGAAAGCGTTGAAAAATATGTTGGAGAGGGAGAAATAAACTTTACTGTATGATCTAGGTCTGAAATTGATTAAACTACAGGAATTTTTAAAGGCACTATATGCATATGTGGTTTGAGTATCTTACAATCTGAGTCCTCAGAAAGAACCAATTTCAAACTAACTGCGGTTGGATTACTAACTATGATTGAGGGGTATATAAGGCAGAAAAAACAAAACTTAACAAACACAGACGGACAAAATCGGTTTGTCCTTCCATAAAGGATGACTCATAATTTGGCTGTTTGTGTGGGATGACTAAAACATTGGGATTTCAGTGACGATTCCCCATGTTTTTTTCCTTTAGTAACAAGCCCCAGATAAACCGCATAGGACCCAAACTAGGCATGTTTATTTGATTTTCATTATTAGCTTCTTTTTTTTTTTGAAAGTGAGCATCTTACACTATATCGAGCAAGACTTCGGTAAAATGTGTAATCCTTCCAATTTATGATTCCCCCACCCCCTTTTTTTCCATATAATTTTTGTGATTTTGGATAGACCATAATGGTCGTAGCACATTACTCTGTGAAATCGGCACGGGTCATTCCATAGTATCATCATATGTGAAGATGTCATCGGCCTTATGTCATTCTCTCTCTACTGTTGTGACCATACCGTCCCAACTTCCAATCGTGTTGCCAACAATTACAACTCAATGTTGTCATCTCTACTGCCGATTATTACTATCACCAACGTTCAACACCACTCATTAGATTATACAAAAAAAAAATCTCCCCTAAGTCTACCCCAATGAACCTGTTTAGCAGAGACAGCACTGTGATAAAGCTAAATAACTACACTTTGTCTCAGAACTCAATACTTTAAAAAAATCATCTGTCACCATCTAATGCTTACCACGCAACAAAGTTGTTGTTTCGTGCAAGCATGTGACTTAATTTTGATGGTGGTTTTTTAACCTAGGCGAAACTTGTAAAAGCTTGTACCTTTGATTGGAAACATCGAATTCTTGAGTTTTGATATGCTTTTATTCTGCAAAGAATCTAAACCTAATAAGCGCCTATGCCTCTCTTTCTGTATGTGTATAGATATATTTATGAGCTTCGCCCCGGCTGAATTCAGAAAATATATGTATTCATATACGAATTGTATTCACTGTACAACTCATTATCTACATATATGTCAAATTATCGAGAATAATATTGGTGCATGTTGCAATACTCCAAGGTGTTCTATAATTTTATCACATTAAAACTCAAGCTCCTAGATGAATTACTCCTTTGGTTTAAAGCCTTGTAATACGTCGATATTCGGCAAGGGTTGGTCGAATGGAATATAAGTAATAGTTTGTCCTTTCCTAACACAAGAGGCCTTTTCTTAAAGACAATTGGCTCCGAGTTGGCGAGAAAAATATGCACTTAAGTGTGCTCGGGCGGGAGTAATCCGAGGATGGGTGACCTCCGGGAAGTTGCTGGGATTATGACGATGCCGTTGAAAACCCCACACTGTCGAATAGCTGCGGTGGCTAAGTGGGGACGATATCGGTGAAGGGACGGGTCATTACAAGCCGAATGAGTATTTATTTAATGTTGTGTTCCTCAGCTGAACTCTTAATACTGACATGACATCCATGTTCATTCTCATAATAGTTACATGTCACCCCTCTTCCTAATCGACCAATCAGGTCGGTTATAGCCTACCTTCTCCTCTATCTCAGTGGCCGACTAAATTAAGACAGACGATCTTCCTAAAAACTTGTGTAGGTGAGATCGTGACTGCCCAGGTCATTCACGAAATAATCTCGACCACTCAACTTGGTCATCCTATCTAACTAGCCTAGCTCCTACCATGCTCTACCAATCAGGTTACATGGTGACTACATATTGTAGTTCTATCTTTCCGGTAATCAGGTCCTTATAGCCTACATATGCTCTGCTCCAAAGAAGCGACCAAAGTAGGCTTGTTAAGCTGCCTAAAATTATATTTAAGTTAGCTCATGGCTGCCCAGGTCAGTCGCGGAATAACCTCGACCTCTCAACGTGGACGGTAAATCTATCTAGTCTAGCTCCTACCATGAACGAACAATCAGGTTCCATGGAGACTACCAACTGCCTCTCTACCATTCTAGCTAATCAGAATGCTCGGATTCGACTTGACGATCTCCCAATAGTCGGCCAAAGTAGGCCGGTCAATTGCCAAGTTCGTGTGAATCGCATGTGATTTGTCCATGTAAGTCACATGTGCCAAACCCTTAAATTGAATTTTTTAACATTTATAAACGTTGCAAAAGATGTTGCAATGTTCAAGGTTTCATCAACGAAACACCTATGTGTTGCAATTAGTGTTGCAGTTGGCTTATAACAACTATCACGCTTATAATCATTGAAAAATTGTTGCGAAATTTAAGATTAGGGCTAAACTATGCCTTTTAATGGTCGCGATCATTATAAAAATATCTGCGACCCATCTCAATCGTCCACACGCATAAAACTTTACGTAAGTATCGAATTCATCATATGATTGACTTCTGGTAGGCCCGTGAGAGTGTTTATAATTTACGGCCTACGGAAATACCGCAAGTGCACGGTGTATGCGGTTTTGCGGCACGGGGCGAGTGCGGAGTCGAACCACGGAGACTTGTGGTGCCCCGATATTGATCTAAGGCTGCTTATTTGAAGTTCTAAAAGTGACAAGTAACAACAGATTGTAACATATATTTTTGTGCAGAAACTTGGCTGATATTGAAATGTGATCCTAAACTAAGGTAAAGAACAGAGATAAAAGGGTGCTAAGGTCGCAAATCCACCTACGAATTCTTATTGTGTGCTCAGTGAGTTGAGCTTTTCTTATCCTTGATCGATAAGGGCAGGGTGTCAAACCCACCACCTATCTAAGGGGTTTCTCCAAGTTATGCTTCTAATAACAGCTAAAGTGCTAACCCAGAGCACTAGTTGTCTAATTAAGTACAACTAGTCAATGGAATTAGCTTTTGTGCCTAAGGTATGAGCTGTGGCATTCTCACAACAGATGTAACCTAACTACAATGGATGCAAGACATCCATTGTGAGAGAAAAGTAGTGGAAGCCCTAATTGAAGACATAATTATCATTTTAATCATTTAAGAAAGTTCAACAGAGCATAAACACACAAAATGGCAACAGGGTTTCATTGAAACCCTAGCACCAAACTAGAACATGAATTAACAGAAATTAAATCTAATTGACAGCACTGGCTAATCCAGGCGTGTCTTCTACACTCACAAAACACTTCTATTTATACATGCCAAGGAAAAATATCCCAAACCCTAATTTTCTCAAAATATGAACTAAAAGCAAACCTCTCACCCATACTCTCGATTTTGCTTTGTCGGCTCTGCTCACGCGTCTCGAGAACACTACAATTTGATTTCCCCCAAATCTGCTGAACCCTAACTTAACCTAACTCTCTGTCCTCGACCTTAGCTTCTAGGGAAGAAGCTATGAACTAGGTAGAGAGACATTAAAGGATGGTGCATCGTTTTTCGGTGTTTGTGGTGTCGGGAAGAACGGCGGAAGAGATGGTGGTGCGGCTGGCAGAATCAGGTTTTGTCGGGGAAGAAGAGGGTGGAGCTGCTTGGAGTTGTCGGGTGAGGGAGAAGGGAAATGAATTAGGTTTTTTGGTGAAGGGAGTTTATATAGGTGTTGTGGTGTGAAGCGGGAGTATCAAAGATCGATGGGACTGGCCTAGCGGCGTAGGTTGAAGCGGGCGCGATCCGAACGGTCGAGGATGGTAAGCGGTTTTGGAGCGATCTGGTGTTGCACGGAGCATCAAGAGATGATGTATAGTGATGGATCGACCGTAGGATGCAGGCAGGAGAGATACGGACGGCTCGTGGTGGACGGGCCGGATCCGGGTCGCGGGTTGGGTCTAGCTCAAGCCCATGTCTTGAGATGAGTTGCTACTTGTTGGGTTGCAACATTAACGGCGCTGGGCTTTGGCTATCTGCTCCATAGATGCTCGACTCCAATTCTTCGCTCTTTTGGCTCCTCGGTTTCCAGGACTTTATTTAGTACCTAAAATACAAAATTAATTAAAACAAATATTTATTCTTGAAAACAAAGAAAACACGAAATGGGATAATATTTGATTTTATGCTAAAAGATGAGTAAAATGCCAATAAAAAGGTGTATAAATATGCACTATTTGGCACTCATCAAATACCCCCAAACCTGAATTTTACTTGTCCTCAAGTGAAACAGAAAGAAGAAATCCTAACTATACCCATCGCGAGTCTCTCGAATGCATTTAGCGTATGCACTAAGCCTTTAAACCCCTAGGTGTCCCTAGTGGACGAGTTGTAGTCTCGTGAGGGTTTACAAGAGGTGTACCCACAAAACCTTCTCCAATTTCAGAGTGTAAAGAGTCTCAAGCATCCAAGGAGCTATGAGGACATAGAGTTTCTGCATGCTAGTAACGAAGTTAGAACTATCGAAGAACGCCTTCTCATCCTTAAGTCTTTGAGCGAGAAGTAACCATACCATATGAAAGAATTCGGATTCGATTGTGATCATAAGTCTCAACTTCTGCCTCACCATTAGGGTTTTATGATAATTGCACTCAAAAGATCGCTTTTTAGTCTCTCATGTGTGCAGGCGGGAATAAAGAGAGAAATCACGCACACGTTGTAGGTAAGAAGGATAACCTTCCGAAATAAAATCTGGAGACTCCACGAAAGTGTGGACAAAAAGAATCTTTTTCTAATGATCTCTAAGAAAGGAAAATCAACCATTAGCAAGGGGTGGGAGTACTCACTCACTTCTCACCCGATCGGCAATTAATATCACTCTCTCATAAGAAACCATAGAAACGTCTTCAATCTTCGGTCTTCGGTCTTCAATTGTTGATGACGAACTTCTAAACTTCACAAAAACTTGACAATTTTTAACTTTTCTACTCAAATTCCTTGTTGTTTGGATTTTTCTTTTTAAACTCTTCTTTACCATGGTGGTAGCAAAAATAAGAAAATAAACTACAATATTTTTTTGATTTTTGATTTTTTTTTTTTTTTTTTTTTTTAATAAGTGAAAATAAAAATACAAATAATGACACAACTAACTCCATGGACAAAGGATTTTATCACTCAATTTTCCCATAACTTGTATTGTCTTGATTTTATAAATTTTATTAATTCTCATCTTATTTTCTTTTCTTTGTTGCACATAAACCTTGGACTATATCAATTTTTCTTTCAATATTCTGATTCTGCTCCAGTTATTTGACGATGATGTGTTTCTATGGGTCTTGCTGATTGAGAGAGAGAGAGAGAGATGCTAGCGCAAATCGGTATTTAGAAGGAGTTTTTCATCTTTAGACGTCACCTCATGATTGACAAAAACTAGCACTCAAGAGATCAAAAGTAGTCTTTGAAATTGGTGCGAAGTTGGGTAGCTCACCATTCCTACCCCGAATTTACGTAAGGTGACACACACTCTAATGACTTTTCTAGAAAGTTGCAAAAATTTGGAGGTTGGTGCCTCACTTGATGTAAATTGGGTAGTCTCCACTATGGGTGATCACAATTCTACTACCGAATATCTAAACAGCACCTAATTCGCCCTCCGGTATGGTTAAATCCAACTTTAACGCTCTAATCAACTAAGGAACCCGATTGCGTTCTCCGGTACTTCCAATTTCTGTTATTTCGGTCAGATTCTCTATGTAAACATAGCTAAAAGCATGCTAGTGACTCTAAAATCTCTAAAAGTTGGAGGTTTTTACAAAAAGAGCTTTTGAATTTTTTTTTTTTTTTTTTTTTTTTTTTTTTTTTAAGATAAAAGGTGAAATAAAAGACTAAAAACTCTAAGTGCAAAATAAAAGACTAAAAACTCTAAATGCAAATGCACCCCCAAACCTAAATCAAACATTGTCCTCAATGTGTCACAGATAGGAAAAATTTAAACAAATCACGTACCACGAGAACTATCTTTGATAAGATAAAAGGGAAGAGATTTGGGATGTCGGCAAGAGCAAGGTTGAGCTTCATTCGTCAAGGCTAGAATCCAATATTCTCAACGGAGATCATATCGGATTAGCATAATATATGTGCAAGAAGACTCAACAAGAATCAAGAAAAATTTAACAAGTCCTAAAAAAAATTTACTAACTATCTAAAAAGTTGAGGGTTAACCCAAAATAATGTACGAAACATAGAACATGAAAATGGGATTTGGTTTATGTGGGAATTTGGTTTATTGGGCTTTGGATTTGGTTTATTGGGAGCTTTGGTTCATGTTGGGAAAGTTTGGTTTGTTGGGCTGATTTGGTTTTGTTGGGATTATTTGGTTTGAGTGGGCTTTGGTTTTGTGGGGAAAGCACAGCCAGGTTATGCTGAGCTCGGTTGTTGGACAGCCCAGTTATGTGGGCTTTGTCTGTGTGTAGAGCCCAGGTAGGTGTGAAAGTGTACGGCCCATCAGAAGGGCACAGCCCAGTAGCACAGTAAGGCTTGACAGCTCAGGTTGGGTCGAGTTGGGCTCGGTTTGGTTATGTGCCCAGCCCAACAGATGTGGGCTCAGTTGACTCACAGAGCCCAGGTTATGTGGGCTACACAGTGTGTGCAAAGCTTTCAGTGTGTGCACTGGCTAGGCTAGCCTCTGGTTGTGTTGCACAGAACAATGCAAACAAGCAAAACCACAAGGATGAACACCAATACAAAACTGAAATACACAGAAGTGCTGGTAAATGCTGGCTATTGAATCACACATACAGCAGCAACAGAATCACAGCAATTTCTAGCATACATAGGAGTTACAGGCCTGGCAATGCACAGTGCAGATAAGCTCAGCAGTTTCTCTTAGTTATGCAAAACTTAGCAGAATAGCAATGAGTCATTCAGATGGAAACTAGCATTTGCACTGGCTCAGGTTTTGGGGAGTCCGATCATGCGGTTTAGGCTGTGCTCGGATGGTAACTAGTGAATCTTAAAAGTGCAATGCGGGTGGTTATGCTAGGATGCTTAGGCAATCTTTCAAAGAAAGCTACGGATGATTTAAAACTCATAGATGTGATGCATAAGCTCATTCAGTTTAGCACAAAGTTATGGCATACTCAGCTATTATAAGTGTAACATCAAATGTCGAGGATCCATTCACATTATACAATAGCAGGAGGTGCTCAAGGCACTACAGGAGTGATGGTTCAACACATAGATTCAGGGTTTACACAGGGCTGTCAACAGCTAACACAGGGCACTCCAATATGCGTGTTATGGCTCAATCACAGCTCAACAAGCTTAGCATTCAGCAGGTTGTGCAAATGGTACATTGCACTGAGAACACATCGTGCACAAGGCATATGGTGGCTCAAAGGGGTTAACCGACTTCCTTGGGGTAGCTCGCCAACTTGGCTGTCCAAATTGGCACTCAAAACTTGCAGCCTAACTACGGTCCGACTCACGGCTTCAAAATGGAGTTTGACTCGGAGTTTGTGTAAAGAGAGCAAGCTTGTAAGAAGCCCAAAGCTCAACCGAAATTGGGTTCGAGATGCAAAGTCTATGCACAGACAAAGACAATCATAGCCATTTATAGCAGTTTATAGCTAGGTCTCACACAAAGCATGTAGTGGTGCTTCGTGGCACATGGCACAGGTAACACAAGAATAAAACAACTTCGCCTAACATGCATGTTATCCAAGTCATGTGGAGCACTCAAATGAATACCGTGAGTTGCGGGGCTGATCCAGGTTTTGCAAGCTCAAGTTTTCATACAAGAATGGTATGTTACACACAAACACTAGCGAGACTTCAGACGTTGAGCATAACAGGGTCTTACACAAGGGTGTACTCTAGTTTAACCTAGTTCACAGGTCATGCATGGAGTCACTTACCTGAATTGTGCTCAGAGCTTCGTAACTCGGGCCCCGCGCTTTTTCTTGGCCTCCTAGGTTTTGCTCAAATAGATGTTGCAGTGTACTCGTAGTCTCAACAAACAAGCTTTAGTGCTCGGACTTGCAAAGTTTAAAGCAATGACAAAAAGATGTGTACGAGTTTGAACAAAATTTGCTATGACTACTCTACAAACATGATAGATGCTTCAAATTGCTCTCTGAGTTACAACTCAGGACAGATTGAGATTCACAAAAGCACAGTCACAATGGAGTGAGTCTGAGCTTAATCCAAGATGAGAAATGCCAAGATGTTTTATCTTTGATATGACACAAATTGAAATGAAACAAAGTTGATACACCGGGTCGGCCGGGCATGAGCTTAAGCTAGGCCAGATGTTGACTGAGATAATTGGACTGACACAGGAGCAGACTGCTAGCAATGATATTACGAAGTTATAGCTACAACTACAAGGCTAAATAGGATCATGGGATAGATTACTGAGGGATGCTAACAAGATGCAGAGATATTACAGGATGGTTACACTAAATGACATTACTAGGTAAAGATGCAGATGTGCAAATATGACGAACTAACTAAGATGCATTAAAGATGCAAACAATAAGAACACTAACAGCTACACTATACTGGTAAAGGATTAAAAGCAAATAACTCAAAACAAATATGTACAGGGGTCAAAGTTGAAGAAAAAATTACAGCTAAAACAATAATGTAAAGCAAATATGTACAAGGGGATATGAACTCAGTAAAGACAAGCACAAAAATCAGCAAGGCACGCGCCAAGTCCCCGGCAACGGCGCCAAAAACTTGGTAGGCCCGGAAGAGTGTTTATAATTTACGGCCTACGGAAATACCGCAAGTGCACGGTGTCTGGTTTGCAGCACAGGGCAGGTGCGAGTCGAACCACAGAGACTTGTGGTGCTCTGATATTGATCTAAGGCTGCTTCAACTGAGTTCTAAAAGTGACAAGTAACAACAGATTGTAACATATATTTTTGTGCCGAAACGGCTGATATTGAAATGTGATCCTAAACTAAGGTAAAGAAACGAGAGATAAAAGGGTGCTAAGGTCTGCAAATCCACCTCGAATTCTTATTGTGTGCTCAATCGAGTTGAGCTTTTCTTATCCTTGATCGATAAGGGCAGGGTGTCAAACCCATCACCTATCTAAGGGGTTTCTCCAAGTTATGCTTCTAATAACGACTAAAGTGCTAACCAAAGCACTAGTTGTCTAATTAAGTACAACTAGTCAATGGAATTAGCTTTTGTGCCTAAGGTATGAGATGTGGCATTCTCACAACAGATGTAACCTAACTACAATGGATGCAAGACATCCGTTGTGAGAGAAAAAAGTAGTGGAAGCCCTAATTGAAGACATAATTATCATTTTAATCATTTAAGAAAGTTCAACAGAGCATAAACACACAAAATGGCAACAAGGTTTCATTGAAACCCTAGCACCAAACTAGATAATGAATTAACGAAATTAAATCTAATTGACAAAGATTGGCTAATCCAGCGTGTCTTACTACACTCACAAAACACTTCTATTTATACATGCCAAGGAAAAATATCCCAAACCCTAATTTTCTCAAAATATGAACTAAAAGCAAACCTCTCTCACCCATACTCTCGATTTTCTTTGTCGGCTCTCGCTCACGCGTCTCACGAGAACACTACAATTTGATTTCCCCCAAATCTGGCTGAACCCTAACTTAACCCTAACTCTCTGTCTCGACCTTAGCTTCTAGGGAAGAAGCTATGAACTAGGTAGAGAGACATTGGGATGGTGCATCGTTTTCTCGGTGGTGTGGTGTCGGGAAGAACGGCGGAAGAGATGGTGGTGCGGCTCTAACTGGGCGGGTTTGTCGGGGAAGAAGAGGTGGAGCTCTATTTTGGAGTTGTCGGGTGAGGGAGAAGGGAAATGAATTAGGTTTTTGGGTGAAGGGAGTTTATATAGGTGTTGTGGTGTGAAGCAGGAGTATCAAAGATCGATGGGACCGGCCTAGCGAGCGTAGGATGAAGCCGGCGCGATCTGAGCGGTCGAGGATGGTAAGCGGTTTTGGAGCGATCACGGTGTTGCACTGAGCATCAAGAGATGATGTATAGTGATGGATCGACCGTAGGATGCAGTGGGAGAGATCTGGGACGGCTCGTGGTGGACGGGCCCGGATCCGGGTCGCGGGTTGGGTCTAGCTCAAGCCCATGTCTTGAGATGAGTTGCTACTTGTTGGGTTGCAAATCGTTGTGAGCTTTGGCTATCTGCTCCATAGATGCTCGACTCCAATTCTTCGCTCTTTTGGCTCCTCAGTTTCTCAGGACTTTATTTAGTACCTAAAAATACAAAATTAATTAAAACAAATATTTATTCTTGAAAACAAAGAAAACACAGAATCTGGGATAATATCTGATTTCTATGCGCAAAAGATGAGTAAAATGCCAATAAAAAGGTGTATAAATATGCACTATTTGGCACTCATCAACTTCAACATTTCATTTCACACGACTTATTCAATTCTACTTACTCAAGAACACCATGCATCATTTTGGGCCTCTTCACACGACTAGTAATATTTTTATGAAACTTGACTTGCCACTCATGAACCACCTATAACCTAGCTTGCGTGTGATTGGCCGAAATATTTCTTTACATGTAGGTTTTACATGCACGACCAAAAATACGTGTTAGTTGCTGAGATAATCACATATCCTCTCCACTCTTCATGACCACTTTTCACATGTCATTGTGTTGGACCCACTAAGCAACTACCACATTCCACATCACTGGTTTATTCAAATTGTGACACGTCTTACTCTCACCAACTATTGACATCATCAGTCAGGTAAGAGGAGGTCATGCAGGTAAACCCTAGCCATGCAGGTAAGCCTTAGTCATGCAAGTAAGCCTAGTCATGCACGTAAGCCTTGGTCATTCAAGTAAGCATAGTCATACATGTAAGTCTTGGTCATGTAAGTAAGCCTAGTCACGTAGGTAAGCCTTTGGTCATGCAGGTAAACCTAGTCATGCAAGTCACATTTACAACTAAGTATTATTTTCTACCAATATACTCGAGACATCAACAATGTCACAAATGGGGGATTTTCATCAGGGTATTGATCTGGCAGTCTATGGCAATGCGGTGTGCATACACCCATTATGAGAAAGTGTTAGGAAATGCGGAAAGTTAACAAGTGAATGATTAGTGGGTGTGAAACCGTCCAGTCTTCCCTCCATAATAGGGACACGTTTTCATCACTTTCACACGATATACACCTTCTTACTCCTCCACAACTTCTACTTCCTATGAGATCAGGGTGTAGAGGCATGATTACACATAAATAGATTTTCTGATTTATTTCTGAATGGGAAATGAGTGAAAGTATCCAGAATACACATAACACACTGCTTACGATCTTCAAGAAATTTCTACCTTCTGATACACGCTCATACACCTACACCTCTCACAGAGTCTACCACTCTGATCTCAACGCTTCATCTGCTTCCATCCCTGAGACCAACCCTTCTCCTTCCTTTGTGACCGAAGCAAGAGAGGAACGAATATTTCTTGGTTTAGGCCATAATTGTCTCGAATATAAATCTTGTGTAGTACATTAGTTTAGGGTTTAGATTCATTTCTCATCAACATACCCCATTTTACCATTTTCGTCAGAATCAGTTTTACCCTACTACATCTTCCTATTTAGAAATTTATCTTCACATACATTATTCGTTGGAGAATCTCTAACTTTGTCTATAGTTGATTAAGTTCCTATTTAAAATATGTAAATACAAATATAGAGTTGCTAAATATATAGAAAACATACACATAAGTACTAACTAAGATAAACACATGATGACTAAAATGTTAAAGAATTGCTCGGTTATCAAGTTTGGTTGTCATATTTTAGTTTCAAAACTCGAACATATTTGATTTGATTACTAGAGTCAACTTCGTTAGATTAGAGTATGAACATATAAATATTGAGACTCTCTCTTGTTACTCACGAAGAATCTGAAGACATATTAGCATTAACAAACATTTCATCCTTCAATTCGAGGTTTGTAATACCGACTTGACTTGTTCAGTTTCTATTTACGTTCTCAAGTCAGTATTTATTGAAGACATATGTCTCTAGCATTTTTGATTTGGTCATTATACTATGATCAAAGTGCCAACGTAATATATACTAGTTGTTTTATAAAACTTTGGTATATAGAGTTACGAAGTATTGTTTAACTATGGACTTTGTAAAATCGACGTAATAATAATTAGTAATTATTTATTATTAGTGTGTTGAACTTTCGGTTGAATCAACACATTAGGATTGTGTTCAATTACATAGTTTAAGGGAGTACACTAGTGAAATTTGTTTCGTAGCTAAATAGGTGATTCGAAGGATATACACTAGGTTCAATCCCTTTAAAGGATCTTTACTAGGACCGCTCCTAAAGATATCTAGTAGGGATCTCTACTAGAACCGATCATAAGAAGTCGGATCTCTACTAAGACCGATCCTAAAGATCTCGTAGGATCGATCCTCATATAACCAAAAGTGCATTTTTCATTTGTCTATTATCTTAGGGTTTATGTAGATATCGAAATGCCATTTGGTTAGGAATGAAAGGTTCAAAACATTACGACATAGTATTTGAACATGTATTAAAATCTTATTGCTTAATATTCAAGAATTTTCTTGGATACTCAAGGAGAGGTCCCAAAAACCAAAATATTCTGATATCTTCTAAGTACTCGGATTTATATGCTTTCCATATCCAGAGATCTGCATATCTCTAGTTAATATATAAGAAAATTATATGAGTGACAACATATGCTAGCTAATATTAGTTATCAACTAATAGTGATTTCGGTATATGAGTTGGATTACATTTGGAATTTGTCAAAACCGAATATATACATTTATTGCATATCTTAAGGATTTTCGGATTTGTTAATTCCTTGTTGTCCAAACAATCCTTGCTCATTACACTCTAAATAATGAAGCTTGTATTATTACAAACTCATCCCCGTTACACACTACCTAACCTTTTGTGTGGAAATCCTACTACGTCGATGGAGAGAGTAATCTAATTAGGTGAAATCTCTTGCGTGGCCTTCTTTTAGTAGTACTGTTGGTAGAAAACTAAATTATATTGATTTGGTTGACTAAAGGTGTAGTTATCCTTGATCTATCAAACTTGATTATTTTAGGTCATTCTCTTTTAATATAAGGCCGCTCAAGTTTGTTTGAGTATCTATTCGATTCTAAATATGAAGATAGTTCTAATGATTTACGATTCATGAGTGTGATTTGTGATTACTGTAGTTGCGGGAAATCCCACACTACACCCCTTACTCAGTTTTGCTTGACTAATCCATTGAAAGATGTTTGATCAAGAATATTTATTAATTGATTCCATGAAATGTTTACACAAAGTACAATAGAATTACACTTGGAAATTAAAGCGCTCTTAAACTTTCTCTCTCTAATGACTTGCTTCACCCTTCAAAAGATCTCTCCCTTACAACATATTCACTCTGACCCTTTATATAGGGTAATATGTAGTGGACGATGCTAAGCTATCCTTTATTTTCGGGAATGTTTTCGCGAAGTGTCGCAAATGCGTAAATATTTATTCTCGCGACACTTCTTACCCCTCGCCGGGTTTCATGTCTTCCAATTGTTTTGTTTGCCGTTATTCATTGCGTCGTTTATTTTAGCTATCTCTGCATCGCCTCGCGACACCGTCGTTTATTAATCCCGCGAGCCTTGTACGTTGCGATATTATGATCCTACATCTTGCCTCTTTTTTCCTTGAATATTGCTTGAAGAGTGATCTTTAAGGAAAAATCTGTTGTGGTAGTAATCTTTGATCTTTGTTGATGAAGGAACGAGCGGAAGAATACTGGACTTGAAAAGTACGTACTTGCCTCTATTCTTTTAGCGAAGTTCCGAAGTTTCCTTGCAGTATATATATGAAGTTCCGTCTCCTGTCTCTTCTTACATCTCCTCTGCGAGGGAGAGAATGTCATGAGAATCAATATTTTGATTTCTTTGCGACTACTTATCTTTATATCTGTTTGACTCCGTACTATTACTGATTTTGACTATTAAAGTCTTTTCTTGACACGTCTCTTTCAACCGTTTATTCTCGTCGTTCGTGTCTCTTCTCGCATTAAATGCCCTCGTTTTTCTCAAGAATCTTTTTTGATTTTTCTATATATAGTTTTCTTTTCCTCCCCTTTTCTTCCTTTAGTTTCTCTCTGCAACTCTTCTTGACTCTCTCCTTCCGCAATTTGCGCTCCTGCTACTGTAAATCTTTTCTTCATCCCTTCTAACGCTGATTCTAATCTCCAATCTCCCATCCATTCCCATACTGATAATGGCTTTCATTAGTCGTGCATACAAATCTTCTTTTGATGAAGTTCAACAGAAGTTGCTTGAGAAGGGTTTTACTCTATCAACCATTCCCGATCAAGAATCTTCATCTATTCTTTCGTAAAAAGTTGTTTTCTGATCATCAATGTGATGATCAAAAGATTATAGTCTCGCTAGGTCAGCTTCTCGCAGGACTTCCCATCCCCTTATATAATCCTGAGATGCCTCTGTTTTATGAAATCTTGGCCCATGAAAAATTCTCTCGGGATGTTTATCAATTAAGTGGCGATTGCATTCGCCTAATGCTTGAGTTCGCGAATCGTGGCGCCGGCAAAGGATCTTTATACCCTAATACTGTTAGACATCCCGATTTCGCAGACTTGGAAATAGCTGCTGGCTGAGAAGTTACTTTGTAGAGAACTTTTTGAAAATTATTCGGTGATAAAGATGAGGAATGCGAAATCTCGTTGGGGTATTCGCACGAAAAAGAAGGATAATGTCCCCGAGGATAAATTACTCATGCAAGATATTGAGTGGCACCGGGCAACAATACTACTCCTCGTCACTCCAAAGATGAGAAGTGGTGGGTTGTACCCTTGATTTTAAATGGCCCTTACATCGCGGGCTCGCATATTCTTCCTGCGAATCTCGCAGGATATCATCCTTGGGAATTCAAATGGCCTGATAAGGCAAAAGAGGTATGTTTTCCACTTCAAATCTTGCCTTTGCAACTTTCTTTTTATATTTGTTGAGTTTGTGAAATTTTTCAGATCGCTAAATTGAGAAGAAGCTACAAGGATAATCCGTTGGAGAGTACTACGACGATACTTCGATCGCTTCTACGGATGAAGTAAGAAATATTTCCTTTGTTATTTGAAACAATATTGTTGCCTCTGTTTCTTATCTTTAACCGTATGCGAAGGTTGGAGTTGAAGAAAGGCATAGCGCGAAGATTAAAAGTAAGGGTAAAACCGGAGTCGTTCGCAAAGGTAAATCTTCTGCTCCATTAACTAGAAGCGAAAGACTCAATCTTCTTCTCGCCTTAGCTCAAGCTCCGAATCTTCGACGAGGATAACCATGATTCGAATCCCCTCTCTCACTAAAGAGATTCCGTTGGCGGTTCTCATGGATCAGTTATCTAGCATCTTCTCAGATTCTTTCCAAGGAATGGGAGATGCTCCCCTAGCTTCCCTTTGTGGGACTCTCGCAAATGTGTGTAATGCTGCTTTACTAGAGGGCAATAATTCTTTCAATGGAGCCTCTAGAATTGTGTCTCCTGACTTCTTGAACGCACTTGGGTCTTTGGTATGCATGCAGTCATATTTCCCTGTTAATTTTAAATTTTTAAATATATATGTATTAACGGTTTTCTATCTTCTTTCATAGGTTGGAAAAACTTCTTTTGTAGTTGCCTCAGATCTCGAGAGAAGACGCAACAATCTTGAAAAGAGAAATTTACAATTGAACAAGAAGACCCAAGAATTTGGAAGTGAAGCCGCGTCATCTCGCGATAGGATTCAAAAATTAGAAGCCGTCTGGACTCCCAAAAGGATAGAGTATCTACTCTTCGGAATTCAAATCAGCAACTTTATGGTATGGTAATTTTCAATTCTCAAATCCTTGTCACGTTATCTTTTATTTTTCTTTGTCTGACTATTATTCTCGCAGACGTATATAATCTCTCCGAAGAATCCATTCTTCTCCATTCATTTCCATTCATTTCCCGAGCCTATGAATGATGATGTCCTTCTTACTCACCTCAATCAATCTCTAAGTAGTTTCTCAAATAAAACTAACCTCCTTTCATTAAAGGATCTTCAATCCAAATATCATCTCTTAGAGATCGAACACAGATCTAGTTTAAATTTAACTAATCGCTTTAAAGCGAATGTACCTTGATTCCGAGAAAAAAATCAAAACTTTAAGGAAGAAAATTAGTGATCTCATAGATGAGAATGATCGCATTACTAACAGAGGTGCACGGGCGTTAGCGAGAATTCCACAAATCTCTTCTTGGTGTGCAAGTTGAACGAGATGAACTCCTTCATTGAGAATACCATACTTAAGCGTGAGAAGACCAAGTTCGTTCTCTTCTTGTTATTAATAGTGATGATGAATTTGTGCGGGCTGCGAAAGTTTTAGATAATGCCGGGAATAACCTAGGTGTTGATGTTAGCCTTCATGCCGAGCATACTTCCTTGATTAAAGATATGATATCCGATTAGAGAAGGTTACTTATTATACCTTACACTTCTTACTTCGTAGTATTGCTCGTAAATTATTAACTTGTTGTTACTTATTTGTAGAATCCGAGAAGAGACTTCAAGTTAGAATTAGAGAGCTTGAATCTCGAAAAAGAACAACTCGGAGGAATTTTCAGCGATAATTGAAGAACTTGGCCGAAAAAGAGTTCATAAAGAGTCTCTCCCTTCGCGAGAATAAATATTTCAAGTTGAAGAAACAATTTCTCGACGAGGTGGCGAATTTTAATAATGATGCCGTTCCGCAATGGAGCCATGGAGTATGTTTGTAAGGACCACAATATCCCTCTGCATTCATATCCCTGGCTTCTCGAAAAGGTTCCCGAGAATCACTGTCTCGGACGTTTCGATAGTGAGGCTAGCGAAGAAGAAAATTCGGCAATGAGAATAATAGGTGAAGAATCGGATGAAGGAGAAGAATCACCAAAGAGATAATTCCTTTTTGTTTTCTTTATTTTGTCTGTAATATCTGTACATTTCTCGTATCTCTTTATTATAGTGTACTTCTTGGATTGTTCCCCTCTAAATTCAATCTTCACTCCCCTTTTTGGTAGTTCTTCTTTGTAATATAATTGGCTAATATTATTGATGTATAACTTTTTCATCGAAGATGAATAACAATGTTCCATCTTTTCCATTCCCATACTTGCCTCTGTTATTTATCTTCAGATGAAAGATTTTAGTTGTCATCATGTATTTTGCCTCGTTATTGAAATGTATCGTTGCGACGAGGTCGCGGGTATCTTTATAAATCAAGAATCCTACTTGTCTCGCCTTACCATTTCGGTAATCTTTGTTTTATCTCTTCTTGTTGCGACAAGGTCGCAGGCCGCCTTTACATTTTCATGCAATGGCCCATTGACCTTGCCTTATCATTTTTGTGTGGTCTTCCAAGTCGGACCTCCCTAATTAGAGGTCTTCCCCTGCCACCTTTCATCGCGACAAAATCGCAGGACGTCTTTACACTTGCATGTAAAGACCCATTGATCTTGCCTTATCATTCTCCAAGTATTTTTGCCTCACATAGGATGTTTTAGTTGCGACAATATGACAGGTCTAGATATCCTTGCGAACATAAAGCCCCATGACATTGCCGTCGTGCGACGAAATCGCAGGACGTCCATACTTTGTCGTGTAAAGACCCATTGATCTCGCCTTACCCTCGCGTTAGTATTATTGCCTCTGCGGGATCATTGCACAAATATGACAAGCCTAAATTCTCTTGCGAAAACATAGCCTTATGACATTTGCGTGCATTTTGACACTCCCCTAATGGAGAGCGTCGCCCTTATCATCTCCCCGGTTGCCCCTTCAAGGAGGCGAAAAATCGGCCATACAAGACTAGCTCCTCCCATCCGGTCTTAACAACAACCAGTTGTTTTCGCAGCCTCTTATCCCTTATACCTATAGGGTTTATGGTTACGAGACTGCACCCTAAGTGGAGTTTTCTTCGGGCGAGTGCAACATATGCCAAGACTTGCCAAGAATGGCCGGGGGTAGGTTCATCCATCCAGGGCACTCATCGCTCAACCGTGTACCTCGGCGCCTTGAGCATACACCGACTCCTTGGAAGAGACCCTCGGTCGCCCAACCAGGGTATAACCTTATATAGTTGGGAATCCAAGGTACCTCTCCAGGATAGGCTTTCATGGGCCCCAAATTTTCATGACTCGGGCTTCGGAGAGCGGTGTAACCTTCCCCCGAGCCATGTCGAGAGATACCCCCTTATATGACGCACTTTAGGTCTTACATTTGCCTCTTACGAAATGTTATTCGCGAACTAGGGTGTACGCCATAAAGGTTCGTCCATTCTTTTACTCATTCATATTTGTTAAATCATTCAATCATTCATGTTTCATTATTTCTTTGATATTTGTTTACGAAGTATTTGCATAGTTCTGCTTCATTTGTTGTATTTCACTTTTCTTTCTTAACTGAATTCTCATTTACTCTTGATTGCGAGATTCTCGCACATCATTACTTTTGCTACTTTTCCTCCTGCTTTTGTTGATTATTCACTTTTATGCCTTTTGTTCCTCAAATATTTCGCTTCTTTATTATCATAATATTGGCTTTGTCTCCAGGCATTCACCTCGCGAGGTACGTTCAGTCCTCAATTCAAATTTTTAGCTTTTGTCCCGACTTCTATCACAAATGTTTCCTTTCCTTTCGCTGACACTGTTCTGTGCATCTCTGGTGGTGGTGGTAATGTCTGGCCTGTTTCTTCTCCCTTTAGAAAGTGATTGAGCTTCCCCGATCAATCATCGAGAATAATTCTCTTTATGTTTCTACAATCATTTGTTTGATGCCCATGGAAGCGATGGTAAGAACAAAACTCATGACTTCTATCGCTTGGCGGTGGTTCCATTCCCACGTTCCAAGGTCTTTGGTACATTTTCCATCACAAGTACACTTCCAGATCTTTTCCACACTAGCATTCAGTGGAGGCATCTTAATCTCTTCCCATACTATTCTGCGACTTCTCTTGCCCTCCACGGTTATTTTGCCTTCGTCCATAGTAAGTTTCTTGCTCATGATCTAGCCTCTGAATCTTATTATTGCTTGTTACGGTTGTAGTAGTTCCTTTCTCGTTCAAACTCTTCTTGATCGTGGCTTCCCATGGCTACTATCTTCCCTTGTCCCTCATCGGCTTTCCTTGCTTGCTTGTCCTTGCGAAGTGCTCGCCCCTTTGTATTTATGAATTGAGGCAACAAGCTTGCGTTCGCGACATTCGAGCTTGTGTTCGCGGCCGGATAAGAATTCATTTCATTCTTGTCTTTCTTCTAGGGCAATATATTCTTCCGTAACTCTCGCAGTTCGCCATCGTGATTGTATTTTTGATTCTAAAAATTTGAATGTATAACAAGTTAGTCGCGAAGAGAGCATTCACAAATGAGAGGATGAGATATCTTTCCTCAACTCTTCCTGCCATTTCGCTACACATGGTCCTCCATCTTATTGTCAAGCCTTAAGCTCTCGCCAACCCTTTGTTTCAACCCGAATACATCTTCAATACCTGGTCGCGAAGAGTTGTTACTTATGTATGCTCCCGGGGAATGTGGCTTGTAAATGGTTAAATGATGTGATTGTGTTCCTTCGAGACCTTCAAACCATTTTAGTGCTTCTCCTATTAGGCTTGATGCGAAATATTTGCACGGTATGGCATCATGATTCTCCCACTGCAACATACATCTCATATAAGCCTTGATATGTTGTACCGCTTTTGGTTGTTCCATCAAAGATGTTGGTTAATGCAGGTTGATTGCACTTAGGAGGTATTCCTCCCATCTGTACTTCTAGCGTGAAGGGATTCTTGCGGCTTACTGCGATGGCTTCGTCCAATTGTTTCCTTCCTCCTTCCCTTCTATTGTTCAAGTAATCCTCTCATTTCAGCCGATTCTCTTAAGATTTGTTCATTTGCCTCGGAATTTGATTCTCTTGGTCTTTTTAGCTCGCTCTCTCTCCTTCTACGCTCGCGCTGTTTTGACCTTCTTGCTCATTATTTTCTTCTCTCCTTTCCTGCGACGCTCTTCTTCGTTTCTTTCTTCAATTCACACGCCGTTATATCGGTTGTTCTCTCTTCTTGGTTTGTCTCTCGGCTCTCATCTGCGCCCTCTCATACTCTTCATTAATATTTCTATTGGTACGATTTTGTTCCCTCCTTCTTTCCCGGTTGTCATGGTTATTCTTGCCGGATTGCCTCTTCCATCTCTTGATTTTCCATTTTCGCTCTTATCCTTTCTCTCTCGCGAGCTAGCCGTGCTTGTTCAATGTAGTGCCTCTCAATGTCATCCTCAATCTCTCGGTTTCTTCTCAACTCTTCTCTCCCGTGCAAGATTATTCTCCCTTGAAAGCTGGGTCATTCGGCCCTTGGAGTTGCATGTTTCCTTGATTTTCCCCATTCCGCTCATCTTGAAGATTTTCTGGGTGAGGAATATAACGATCTTCCATTTCCCCTCTTCTCTCGCCATGCTCTGTGCTTGGATTTTGTGTTTCTTGTTGGTTTTCTTCTTCGGTACTTTTCTGTTGGTAAAACTCTCCTTCTTTCTTCCCCTAATCGATCTTGAACTTGATCTCACGCTACTTCTTGATCTCCTATTTTGCAATCTCATATTTTCCATCCTCAATTCATGATTAGGATTCTGTCTTGTCAAGTTTGCTCGTTCCTCTGCCTCTAGGCGTCTCTCTTCATGTATGGTTTGTCTCAATCTTTCTAACGCTGCGATTTCGTCGTTTCCTGGATTCATTTCTCCATTCATTCCTTGCTCTCCTTCTCCTTGTCCATTGTTCACCATCTGCTGCTCCTCTTCCCTCTCGTCTTCAGAATCAGACCTCCAAGTATGTACACTTACTCTATCATAATCCACAGTAGCGTTTGCTCCGGGAGATCGGTGGCTGATCTTGATTTTCTCCATCATTTCTCATATTCATCCTTGACGATTCTCCTGTTTCATTCCTCCTTTCTCCAGCAAGTCTCCCACTTCTTCTTACAATCGTTGGTTGCCCTTGTACATTTCTTCTTCTAGCCATTTTTCTTTTTCAATGGATTCTTGAGTATCTTCTCCAAACCTTTTCTCTGTTAATCCAAATTCTTTCCAATTTCTACGTCAATCTCTGCTCTCTCCCTGTTTCTAGCGCATATGTAGTTGCGGGAAATCCCACACTACACCCCTTACTCAGTTTTGCTTGACTAATCCATTGAAAGATGTTTGATCAAGAATATTTATTAATTGATTCCATGAAATGTTTACACAGTACAATAGAATTACACTTGGAAATTAAAGCGCTCTTAAACTTTCTCTCTCCTAATGACTTGCTTCACCCTTCAAAAAGATCTCTCCCTTACAACAGATTCACTCAGCCCTTTATATAGGGTAATATGTAGTGGACGACAGCTAAGCTATCCTTTATTTTCGGGAATGTTTCGCGAAGTGTCGCAAATGCGTAAATATTTATTCTCGCGACACTTCTTACCCCTCGCCCGAGTTTCATGTCTTCCAATTGTTTTGTTTGCCGTTATTCATTGCGTCGTTTATTTTAGCTATCTGCGACTGCCTCGCGACACCGTCGTTTATTAATCCCGCGAGCCTTGTACGTTGCGATATTATGATCCTACAATTACCATTCTACTTTTATAGTTGCCAAAGAAATGTGGGTTAAAACACACAACTTTTAACAAATATATTCAATTTTATTTTGTTAGAAAAAAATTTTAGGCGGTTAAAATATCAACGAGTTGCGAAGAATTATTGAGCAAAAGGTCCGGGAACTAAATTTGATGCACGCTAGAGACATGTGTTTCTTAAGGGTCCACGTTATAATTTTTGCATGGTGTCGCGTGATTTTGGTCATTTACGTAAGGTTTTCTTGTAGAAGGAGCAACATATGCTAACAGACGAGTATAAGGTGATCTATGTCTGTGGCCTTCCAATAAGATAGGCATCAGGATACAACTGAAACGAGGTAACCGAACTGGGATGCGTTATGGGTTGCATTAGGTACATAAAGTAATCAAGAGTGTTCATACTGGACTAGGTCTCATGATTTTCAACTACTGCTTAGAATTATTTTGTCGTTAAGAAAATTTTATATTGCTGCCTTTATTTTTCCCCAATGTCTTTATTAGTGTAGAAAAAATAATGATTTATTCAAATGTGTGTGTATGTCTCTCTTCTCTATTCTTTTAAAAAATATATCATATATATCTACGGAAAACTGGTGGTATTCGTATGACCTTCCTTTGAAAATATTAAATCATGAGTAAGCATGAAATAGATATTAAGTTGCATAGTAATTATAGGGGGTGAGGTCGTGAGGTGTATATTATGGGTAACAAATGTGGATGAGGTAAATTCCCAAAAAAAATTGTTTTATGTCGGAAAACATAAAGCCAAAAAAACAAAAATCTCCAACTAATACCTCTAATTTAGGGATAGTTAACTGAACTAATCGCATACACATCATAATTTAAAAAAAAAAATGTTTCACTAATCGCATTGGAATCACATGTTATTTTATTACCTAGGTTGTTCAATTACGAACATGTATATGAATATATGCTTCAAAATAAAAAACTTATTAGGGGCTCCAAAAATCCTAAAAATTTGATTTTGGAGGTTTATATGGATTCAAATGTTCTAAATGTGGATGAGGGAACCTAATCTATAAAAAAAAAAAAATAACAATACCCTTTGACAACTAACTTAATACCTAAACTAAACCTAAATCTAAATAAACCAAAAACTAAACTTAAACAAAAAAGAACACCTCTCTTACTCTTCTTCCTCTTTTCTGTTCCTCCATCGCCTTTTCTTCCTTTTTTTCAGTATTCTCTTCGTCAACGAGGATTTTCTTACCCAATAATAATTTCAATTGGGTACGAATTGAAAATCCCACCATTTTTTTTCTTCTTTTGATTGCATGAATAGGTTAGATATGATTGAACTAGGGATTTAGAGATTAGTTTTGGAACTCAATACAGTTGGGAACCAATATTTACCAACCATAACCCAATTTTACGGTTTGGAATATGGTTCAAGGTTGATTTTCCAACCGTAAAAAGAAAAAGAAAAATCAATTGAGAAAAGATGAAATCCCAACTGTGTTTATGGTTTGTAGTGTATCCCAACCGTATTTTCAATTTTCAATTTTTTATTTAAAATGTTCTTTTGGATTTGTCTACGGTTGGGAAAACATGAACTTCCAATCGTATTTATGGTTTATGGTTAGGAAACCCAACCGTACTTTAAATTATGAATTTCTTTTTGTATAACCATAAATTACCCTAGAATTTTCTAAATGGTTGAAAAAATACGAACCCCAACCGTATATTTTAACCTAACTGTAAGTTCAATTTTAAAAAAAGAAAGAAAAAAAATCAATCTTTTTTTATCTTTGATTTTCTAACACTAATTATTGATCAAATTATTAGTCTAATCTAATCACTAACCTTAGTTTAGTTAATCAATCATTAGCACTAATTAATTGATGATATTTCGTGTCAAAAAAAAAATTAATTGATGGTATTCTAGCCTTTAGCAAAATTAGTAGGATAAAAAGGTTTTGGAGATTACTATTTAATGACCCGATATTGCTATTTTGCGAGCCCTCAAAACAAAAACTTGAAACCCCTATAGTATGATTCTTCGAACAAAATATACATAAATATTTCGAAACTTCAGAAACAGACAAATCATATTCAGAAGAAAAAAATACCACTTCTAGAAGCCTTTCTTTCCTTCGTCAAAGGAAATATAGAAAAATTAAATTTCTCTACTATTTTTCCACGCATCTGATATATAGAAGTCCTCTCCTTGTGTAGTGGACTACGGTGATCAGTCTAGTGTGATCATCAAGGAAACAACTTAACTCATATGAGTTGGTATATTTTTTCTTTTTTAAGTCCAACTATGTCTTGAAAATAATAAATGTAAAAAATCTTGGAGTATTGAAACCGACTAATGCATCGAAGAGTCTTTTTTCATTGTATTAACAAGAGTTTTCATTTTGTGTTTATACTAACGTCGTACTATTATCTAAATTATGCATGAAAGTTTGTCATCACGAATTTAACGATCAAACCAAACCACTGGTATACTAAAAAAAATATAAAAAAAAAATCAATATCACCGGTAACTAAAATCAATTACTACTAATCATGGTCAAAAGTCAAATTATAATTTCAATTATTATTTGTTATTGATGATCCTTGACCGTTATTTACATTTTATTCATATTTGATGGAATAGAAACAAAAGCTATTACTCGAGTAATTACCAAAAAATCAAATACTAGTATTCTACTTAGTCCAAATGCCAAACAAAACCGGAAAATGGGTCATTTGTCCAAATATTTTTAAAACATGGTTCAAATGGACGAGTAAAAATTAGTATGGCTGAAATGGACACTAAAAAAATAGCAAGGATGAAACTGGATTCATCCTGACTTAAACTTAAAAAATAGTTAGGATGAAACTGGATGCATCCTGATGTAAATTAAAAATAAGAAAAAATATTTGAAAATGGGTAGGATGAAACTACATTTACATCCCGACTATTTTTACATTTTTGTCCATTTAAACAAGATATCAAAATCTAAATGTCCTTTTCACCCAGGAATTGTTGATTTTGGCCTTTTTAACCAATTTTGTGAAACAAATACCAGGTAAATGTTACCATAATTCGTCCCAATCAAATGTTGGCCAAATATGTCGGTCAACTATTCAAGAAAATTGGAGTGCCTTTTTTTTTTTTCTTTTTTTTTCTTCTTTTGAAAACATGTATAATCCTAACATCACATTTATAGCATGGCTGGGTTAAGGAATGGAAGGCTTGGTAATCCAAAACCGTGGGGACCAAACAGGTAAAATCAATTATGTGCAATTAAAATTTTTGATTCCTTGGGATTCGATTCCCTCCAAAATAATAGATAGACTTCTATTGCCCATGGTCCAATAATGTAATGGAACATTGTTCCGGGATAAATAAAAGTAATTGAATTATTCCGATCGAGCGTATTTACTTTGGTTATAAAAATTAACAATATAATGCGGAATTAAAGTAAATCACATCACATACAAAATTTGGTTAGCTAGGAAAATTTCCTTAAGAAAAATCCTGGGACATTTTAATTGATGAGTTTTTTTGGTTTTTAATTAAAACTATTGGTTTTATGCAGGCTCGAAGAAGGCAGCACATGTTGAAAGGCGTCATAGCTCATTAGGGCACGTCAATCTGTTGGGTTATTGTTATAGCCATCTAGGCTAACCTTGTTACACACCATGTAAAAAAAAAAACTAGCCTTCCAGAGCCCAATACCAGAAAATTACCCTACTCAAAATCCCAAACATATTTACCATCTACACTTTTTACCATAGATCAATGTTTTAATCACCTTGGTAGGTTATGCCAACATTCTCGTATCAAACTCAGAAAACACAAACCCCTTAATGGTTTACCAAATTCACCTCTCATCATGCTTACGTATAAGATGTACGTAACAAGAAAAATGTGAATTTGGTTTATTGGGCAAGTTGTTGCTTTGTTTTGTTGTTACTAATCCCATGTGAATTTGAAGCTTCAATCCTTTTCGACGCGATGGAGGGAGACAAATCGAATGATAAGAGCCTTTTCTTTAAAAATAATAGCAGAAAAGCCAACACAATATTGCATAATTTTTTTTTACATATATATTCACTTTCCAAACCATATTCAACCTTCTAATACTTCCCATTTTAAGGTTCGGTCTTCAATAGAAGATAACATATGTAATCCTCTCTTCATCTTGATAGTTTGTCAATATCAAAAGAGAAGTACCAAAGCTAGATTCTTTTATATCCAAATACATATTTTAATTCAAAAACCAGATTCTCTCCTTACTAAATATTCTTTCATATCCATTTTTTTTTTTTTGTAAGTTATATGGAGACTTCAAGCTCTCAAGACAATACCCACTCTACAAACTTAGATATTCAAAACCTTACTGCTCCAGTGGCTGAGAAATTAACTCCACCCTCAACCCTCTCTAAACCAGTTTTCATTGATAATACTGATATCTTAGCTGAATCTGAAAATAACTGGAAATGGTGCATGGTTAGGCATCTATGCAGTGAAACTCTTGTACCCACTTCTTATATTTGCTATCATATCTGTAATCAATGGCCACTGGCACAAACACCTATTGTTACTACATTCAACGGTTTAAATAAGGTTTCTAACAGAAAATGATTTCAATGGAGTAAATGAGCAACGTCCTTGGTTTGCATGTGGGTATTTAATGGTTCTCAAAGTTTTCCCTCCAACAGGATGGCCAACAAACTACCAAGTTTCTTTTGCAGAAGAACTTATGTGGCTGATCTTATACAACATCCAAAGGAATGTACTGAATTTCAGGATCTTGGAAAGCTTGCTTTCAAAATTGGTGAATTAATCAAATCTCAAAACCCTTATGGAAGTCATCCCTTAAAGAAGAATGTTAAAGTTTGTGTAAGGTTTATGTTCAAAAGACTATACATGCTGGTATTCCTCTCTTCCCTAGTGGAAAAACTCAACTTTTCCTCATCGAACGCGAGATAGTTTAAGGTGTCGCGTTACTCCTTTACCTCATGTCATGTTATTGATCACAAAGAAGCGATTGCCCTGCTTGAGAACGGCGAAAGTTATTAAGGAAGCGACCTCATCGAGCACCAGATATTCTCTTCCAGCGGTCTTTAAACTCATGATGCCGCCAAAGCCAGTTATTCAATGCCCTACTTTTACTTCTAACATAGTGGTGAATGATACTATCATGACTCCAAGTGATATTGTTTTAGATACTCAAGATGTATCTCCTAATGCTCTATCTAATGACAAATAAAAAGTTAAAGAAAATATCCAAACTGCTAAAAATATTGTTCAAAAGGGTTTGACAAGTTGTTAGAGCACTGCTCGGTCGAACTCGCAAGCGTTGCTATCTCAAGCTTGCTTGTCAATGTTAGTGATCAAAATTATAAGTATTGATTTCTAGTCTACTTATAGATGTCTCAGACTAGGATAGATTGTGTAGTTTAGCATTAGACTTCACGGCGTTCATCAATTGAAGACGAATAACTACTAAGGAGAGCTTGTGTAACTTCATCAACAAAAGGTATGTGGAGACTAAACCTCATCTATCACTTGGAAAGTCTATTTCTACTCTATCTCCTATATTGAGACATAATTCGTAGTGCAATATAGTTTTCTATTATGCACATTTGATATTTCGAGCTGAGTTTAACTCGCTTACATATTTCTCGAAATATGTGTTGGTAAGCTTTCGGTTCAACCAAGTTCATCTTATATTCTTGAGGAAAGTCAAAAGATGATCATGTGAAAATCGCCGAGTAACATCTTACATGGTTTGTGTGATATAATCATTTGGTATATATATGGAATGTTTCGTTATGATTATTTCAATAACTTGAAAATTGCTTTGATGCTAATAGTGTGTGAAAACGGCTATTGTCATCCTCTAAGAAACTTTCAATGATTGAAATAGAGTTTAGAACACTTAACCAACATTTGATTATAAACATGTTATGCACTCTTGCACATATGTAATCCATGTCCGGGAACCATAGTATGCATACCCGTATGCGTACAAAAGTACGCGT
Organism: Papaver armeniacum; assembly: GCA_023531295.1. Taxonomy (NCBI): domain Eukaryota; kingdom Viridiplantae; phylum Streptophyta; class Magnoliopsida; order Ranunculales; family Papaveraceae; genus Papaver; species Papaver armeniacum. The sequence goes on from JAJJWW010009477.1 coordinate 66,142, forward strand.
ACTGGCATAAGGTTTAGGTCCGGGAATTTCTGCTGGGTTTGGAGGTATGAATACCCGTTCGCATACTGTCGAAAACCAAACTTAGTCCGACTACTTAAGTATGCGTACACGTTTGCATACTTGAGTGGTTAAAGTTCTAAAATCGGTTGTGACATGAACTAATACATTTATATAATAAGGAATGCATTCTTTGCAAACAATGGCTAAAATGTTCATGAATTTATTCGAGTGAATCAAACCGATTTTGCTTCAATTGTGTTCTTGTATACTTCTATGAGAATAGCAATTGAACAACTCTATAACTAGTTTCATTTGAGTCATTTGAACTAGTTGTGGTTAAGATGAATAAGGTTGATATGAGAGTGTTCATATAGCTAACTTTTGTTAACTAATGTTGAGCCAACATAGTGTACACGTTTAGGTATGGTTACTCAAACCTAAATGAAGGTATATTTCATTTGTGCATAACAAGCTAAGTTCGATCTAAAGGTTGAAAGATATTAGCTTGAGTCTAATCAGGTTTTCATCTAACGGTGAATATTGAATGCTTTGTTACCAAGGTAACTTAGATTGCAAACCATGATTTGAAAACTATATATGGGAGAACTCTAAGCAGGCGGAAACCTAATCCCCACACCTTTGTGATAAAAGTTGTGACTAGAGTCGATTCTCCTTTAACCTTAGGTTTTCCACAAAACCTTGTAGGTTAACGACTTGAAGACTTCATTGGGATTGTGAAGACAGACCCAACTATTTTCTCTGTAGTTGCGTGTTCTGATCTTACTTCTACTATCGTGATTGAGTATTATCTTTGCTAAGATTTGCTTGATATTTATCTCCGATAGGTAAGATTAAAAGTAGTCACAAACAACTTCGTCTCAGCATTTGTGATTCCACAATATCTTGTTTCACTACCATACGATTAAGATTATTGTGAGGTAATTGATAATACTAGGCTGTTCTTCGGGAATATAAGTCCGGTTTATCAATTGGTTCCGTGCACCTTGATTTATCAAAAGGCGGAACAAAACTCGTAGGTATTTACGTGGGAGACAGTTTGTCTATTCCAATAGACTATTCTGTGTGAGACAGATTTGTTTATCAAGTTTTCGAATTTGGGTCGTAGCAACTCTTGGTTGTGGGTGAGATCGGCTAAGGGAATCAAGTGCGTAGAATCTGTTGAGGTTCGAGACGTAAGGAGCGCAAGCTGTACCTTTATCGGTGTGAGATTGATTAGGTCTCAACTACATTCAGTCTGAAGTTCATTGGTAGTAGGCTAGTGTACGTAGCGTCTTAATACGGTATGGTGTTCAAAAAGCTGGACTAGGTCTGGGTTTTTACGCATTTGCGGTTTTCCTCGTCAACAAAATTCAATTGTACGTGTTATTTCTTTTCGCATTATATTTTGTAATATAATAGAAATGTCATAGGTTGTGCGTTAATATCAATCAATTAGATAATCCAACCTTTGGTTGTTGATATATATTGATTGACACTTGAACATTGGTCTTTGGTACCATTCAATTTATTTCTCTTATTGATCAGGCTCGCAAATTCCTATTTGCGATTGCGAATTGAATTGAGAAATTGAGATATAAACTCTTTTATATACTTTTCTCTAGATTGAGTCCCATTTGTCTAGTTGATTCTCTTGAAAGTATATTGGGTTGTCTATTCAAATTTCCGAACGAAATATTGGGTGTGGTTGTTAGACCCCCCGCCTTTTTAATTGGTATCAGAGCAGGCAAACACGTTTAAGACCTCACAAGTCTGTGTTTGTAGCGATCGGAATATGGACAGAAGTGTTATCTCCATAAATGTACCACCGGTCTTCGATGGTTCAAATTACTTATGGTGGAAAATTATTTTGGGTGCCTTTTTTTCAAGCGCGTGTTTTTCAATCATGGGTTTATGTGGTTAATGGCTATGATCCTCCAAAAGTTACAGAAGGTTATATAACATTTCCAAAGGATATTGGTAAATATGATGCTGCCGAGATTCTTGCTGCAAAGCAAAATTCTGACGGATGAAATGCTATCATCCATGCCATTACCCCGGAGCTCCAGCATCATGTGACTAATTGCACAAAGTCTAAAGATGTTTGGGATATCTTAGAAAACCGTATTTGAAGGAATACGTGGAAAAGGAAGCTAGGCTTCAAAACCTAAATTACGATTGGGAAAACCTTCGTATGGCAGATGAAGATTCATTTGATGAGTTTAATCACAAAGTGTCTGAAATTGTTAATGCATCTTTTGCATTGGGGAAGACTATTCTTGAAAAGGACATTGTGATGAAAATTTTCAGATCGTTGCCATCTAGATACGATTCTAAGAAGCATGTCATCGTTGAGGGAAATAACCTTGCAACTCTTTTCAGAAATACTCTGTTTGGGAAATTAAAGATATTTGATCATGAGCATACATCTAAATCAGGAAGGATGTTGCTTTAAAGCACTAAAGAACACTAAATTACTTGACAAAAATAAAAGTGTTTGTGTCTCGAGGATGATCTTTACGAGGTGATTCATCGGATGAAGATCTTGACAAGTCGAGTCTCTTTGATCACAAGACAGTTTAGAAATATTCTTTTGAAGAGAATTTAACGGTTCTCCGAGAGATAAAACTAGGTCATCGGTTAAACCTCATAATCGTGTTCCTCCTAAAAAACGAGGATATTAACGGGCCGATGACGAGGATATGCCATGATGCTTTAAGTGTAAAGGTTTTGGTCATTTTGCAAATGAGTGTCCAAATCGTAAAAAATACATCGGGAACAAAGGTCTAATTTGCAACTCTTGATGAAATGTCGATAACTATGATTCAAATGAAGACAAAAAGTCAAGTGTTCCACTTTTTTGTGAAAATATTGATTTTGATACTTGTAGAAATACATACATCAATCTTGATATTCTTTCAGAAGAAATCTCAACTTGATCTGGAAGAAAAAATTGATTTATCTCGGATTCTGCTTGGAAACTCGTATCGATTTTTCGGAGTTCCACTATGTGTCTCATTTTGCTTACACATCTACGGCGTATGAACCATCTTCAATGTTGACATGTTGTTATTGTTCTCTCAAAGGTCATGAACTCTTAAAGTGTTTCAAGTATAAACACAAAATAAGATATGTCAACAAACTTCAACGAAGAGAAAATCGATTAGCAAACAAGCTCAAACTTGTTCAAAAATCTATTAGGTCAGCAAGGATCATATTTCCAGACCCACATATCTACCTATCAAAGTTGGTTTCCCAGAAACTGAGGCTTGATCAAAGATTTTAACTAACTAGGAAGGAAATTTCAAAAGAAAAAATCAAGGTTTGAAAAACGGGTCACAGGTCGGGTCACGTCCATAGGGCGTGACCGTCATAACGTGTTTTGACGGGTGTGAGCACGTTCGAGCAAAAACACGTTGTTTAGGGAAAAACGCGTTTATTTGATGTTTTTATGAAATAACGGGTGTGATAATGGTTAAATAGAAAAAATAAATAAATTATAATCTGAATTTCCTATCTATGGTTTTAACATGCGTGAAAACGGTTATATCAGGTCTAAATAACACCAATTTTTACTATTTATCGGTGTTAGACAAGCGTATCGGTGACCCTCACGGGCACACTACGTAGGCGTGAGCGTTTTACCGGCCGTTTTCTCTGTAAATACGACAGTTTTTCAACAATAAACCAACAGAAAAAGAAAAAAAAGAAAGAAACACAAAAATTGAAACTCCTAGTATAAGAACTTGTTTTCCAACATGCAACAATGAATTGGGTAATACATGGTTGTCTATAAGTTGATCACCCTGACAATTAACGTCTAAATAGACTAAGAAACTCCATTTGAAGAGAATCGATACCATATTTCAAGATCTATCTATCAAAGTTGGTTTTCCATAAACTGAGGCTTGATCATAGTTTCTCTAACTAGTAATGAAATTTCAAAAGACAAAATCAATCAATAAACCAAAACAAAATAAAATATATATATAGAAATAGAATCATAGATAGATTGTATTTTACCTTCTTCCTGTTACTCCCTCAGATAGAAAGAATCCTCCGAATAGCTAGTTAGACCAACTCTGAAGCATAAATAACTTCAGTGCAACCTTTCAAAAAAAAGAATAACTTCAGTGCAAAGATATACACAGTGATAGCAATCCAACTTTATAGTACTAAAAATTGGGACCAATGAGAATCTTAAAAGCAAATTACTTTTTGCTTTTATTTCTGATTGCTTGTGAACTATTCATTGTCATCATCTTGTCGCTCTAGACAGTCAAGTAGAAGTCAATAAATAATAGTTTCCGGATGAAATGGGACCAATCATGTTTCAGCTCGGTGCAGCTAATATGTTGGCCCATGCATTTCCCAATGGGAGCCCAAGTATTACTCTGCCAACGAAAGTGTTTATTGTTTTGTGGTGGCCAATTCTGTAATACACACTATAATTCTGAATCATGAATGGATAAAGGAGAGAAACTGATAGCAGAAGGGTGACAGTGCATTCTAAAAACATAGGCTAATTTCTCTGCTCAACCCATGACATTTTTCAAGTCTTTGTAAACCTTCAATTTTCTCTGCTCAGTAATTGAGTCTCACTATCTAGGGTGGATTCCCCATCTCATTCCTCTGGGAAGATGAGGGAGTTCGACTCTCCCTCCCATTTCATGTTGCAACTTGTAATAGTATTGAATCAAAAGAAAAAGAAAAACGTAATTTACAGCCATCAGCATCTGGCCACAAAATTTTTAACCATCAACCCAAATTAAAGAACAAAAATTAGACTACACTACTAAACTTCCTCCCCAGATTATCCTTTATTCTGAACAATGCTCTACCTGACTGGCTAAGATCACTGCATTCTAAAACATAAACAACCCACCAAAACTAATCAAAAACCAATCTCTTTCTAACTAGCATACATACTGAAATCAAATTATGTGTAAAAACTTGCATTGTATTGCTTCAAAGGCCTAAGTGACTAGCTATACTATAAGTCCCAATATTTTTACGTTATCTCTTCCTCAATTATGGGTTTTGAGCATCAATACATACTTGGAGACTAGGCTTAATGATTTCACTTCTAAGACAAAAATACAGAAATATATTGGAAGGCGTATTAAAGAGTTCAGCAGAGACTTGTTTAGCCCACTTCCCATAAAGTTTTCCTTATATTTGGATCACAAATGAATCCAATTGACCATATTCATAAGGTGATACATATTTTCCACAGCACAGTTATATTTTCCAAGTAATTTACAATATGGTGAAGATAAAACTAATCATATTCCCATGTCAATCAACTAGAAGTGATCAAATATTTGCAAAGAAATGAAAGACGTTTACCAGTAAGACATAATTGCAGGCTGATCCACAATGCTCTCACATCCTCCAAGGAAAGGGCAATGTATGGATTTTTAGTGCATCAATGAATATCTTGGTAGTTTTGTCTCCATCAATCTGCAAAAGTTGCATGTTGTGATCAGGTCAGTAAACCTGGAAACCACCATACTGCAAATGCAAATAGCTCAGACAAACATCCAGCTCATAAATTTTAGCACTCACCTCAAAAAGTGACGCTAGTCCAAACCCTGTCATTTGCTTCATGGCAGTTTTGTGTTCGGATGACTTGGCAGGCCGATATAATAAACACGTTTCAGCTGAAGATCGCATCCTACAAGATGGGCCAGCTTGAAAGAGAAATTATTGTTCTATTGATTTTCAAATTTGATCAAACTAGTACCTTGTGATGTGCCTCTAAACCTCGCTATCATCAATCCTGCTATGTTTTGCTGCTGTGTACCTAAGATGCAGTGTCTTCATGCCTCGGATGATTAGGTAGCGGCATTCTGATAACATAGAGCATTAGTATCATTCCCAATCAAGTCTTCTGCTAACTAGCTGTTTAACATGAAAGGTCAAACTAGCTGTTTAAAACAAAGACTCATTCCAAATTCTGGACTACAACAAAATAACGAACTGATGAATTTTTGTGGGTATTGGTTTCTGAACCATGCGCTGTTATTGTAAAAAGCATGTAACAAATTGCTCACCAGATTCAGAGTACCACCCAAAACGTGATGCAACTTGTGAATCTTAGAAGTCACTTCCTCAGAACCACTTATGCAACCAGTGAGAACCTGAAAACAGAATTCATTTGTCACTCACTAATTCATCTTATAGTTTAAAAGAAACAGAAGGCAACTAAATGTCAAAACTTACAAGGTTTAATCAGAACTTACATCATTTGTCCTCAATAAACTTTGCCGAGTGCAGAACAACACAAACCAGTGTGCCTTTGCTGTGGCAAAGCTTTGAAACCAACTCGATGTCACACATCGGAGGTAAGGCTTAGTTGGCGATTCTGTAAAGAGAAGTGTTACCTACACATAGATTACGCCAGCAAGTATCAAACGATCATGTCCCCCAAGTTAGCAAAAACAAGAAAATTTTAAACAACAATCTCCTATTTGAGTACTTACATTATTCTTATCCAGTGCAAATTTCAGGCCATCCATATCGGCAGGGTCAATGATATGGACCTGCATTAGGAAAAATGATAAATTTTAGGACCATCAAAATTGACACAAAGGTCTACTACGGCAAGTAGCTGAAAATCCATATCTTCTACAGCCAAATCCACTGACATGATTAATTAAATCCAATGAAGAAGCACAAAGTTGTTAAGGACCAATTGTCAATTTATGAAGCATATAGTCTCTAACTGCATCAGCACAAGCAGGATCCAAAAAAAAAAAAAAAAAAAAAAAAAAGGGAAAGCATACCATTATATTCATGTTGGGAAGAAGAAAATCGTCCAATGAAAATTCTCGCCTTCCTATAGCAATCCGTAGTTGTTATAATATGCCCACCCTTCTTCACAATGCAAACATCATGACCGTACTAGCACACATGCCAGACGACATCAAAATAGTTGATTCTCCCCCCAAACACTGCCCCAAGTAAATTGAACAAAATACATTCAGCCTCCCCATAATATACGAAAAAGACACTTTCGAGCAATAGGTACAATTGTATTGATACTCATCGCACAGACAAACCTTATTTCGTTTTCTGCAACTATTGGTTGGGTTCCCCATAGCACCATACTCAAAACTTGCATTGCATCCCTCCTATCAAGAGAACAACAAGTTAATCAACAAAAATTCCACGAAAAACCTAGCTGACCTACCAAAAAAAAAAGATCACTCAGTTATATTTGGTAAAAAGGTGCTAATATAGCTGTGATTGACTTCCAAGCATTCTACACACTGACAATTGACAATTGCTTAAACCTCAGATTGAAAATTAAACTGAAATGAAATATGAGGAACGGGAGATTTATGAAGCCGCATTAAAGATTTAAATTCTTTAAATTCCATTAATTAGCAGCTAATGGATGAATCAGGTATTCCACCCATGAACAAGGCACAACTGGTATGATTTAATTCAAACATAACCTCTGAATCTTTGCAATACAACAAAATTGAAAACTAATCTAATCAGCAACATCTAGTTGCTAGCAGCTCAATCAATCAAACCACATGTATAAATTTAACCAGGAGAAGTCTTGCATAACAATAAAGTGCAAAAATAAAAAGGGAAAGGCCTTCAAAAAAAGAAGACTAAGAGTGCAGTAGAGACCTTGAAATCGATGAGTTAATTGGAGTTCTTGAACCAGTAGGCAGAAGTATTGATTTCATCTGTAGCAATTCCACGACCTATCAGAAGACATACTTTTTTTTTTTAACCTCATAGATTTTTAAGTGGAGAAACGAAGAATTTCATGAGAAAACTATTGGTGGTTGTCTTGAATTAATTGAATTAATGGACGGCGAAGAAGATGAAGAAGGATTGATGGGTTTGAAGCAATTTCATGAAATTAATTTAGGCATTTTAAAAGAAGGGAATTAAAAGTGTCTATGTTAAATAAAAAAGTGTATATGAATTAAAAGTGTCATGTTAATTAAAAAAGTGTATATGAAATTCGCAAATTAACCTCGATTTAATCTCAAATCTTGAATAAGAATCATCGCGAGAAAAGATCTGACGACTGCTAGATTAGACACGTGTGATCCATCTCGAGAATGATCTAACGACTATTAACTCGGACACGTGTGATCGTACGGTTTAGGGTTTGTATATATTAAGAAAAATGAAACCCTTAAATCATAACATCTCCTCACTTGACGCCTCTCTTTTTTCTCTGCGATTTTCTTCCCCCTCTTCTTATGTTCAAGGTCCGTTGATGAAGAACCGATTTTTGTGTACTCGATTCAAGTGAAGATGAGTGGTGATGAAAGTGATTCCAGAATGGAGGTAAGAAGTTCTTCAAGTTTTTTTGATTCTCAGGATTTTAGTATGTTAATCTCTGAACTGATTTTGTAGTTTTACGGATTATGTTTTTGCTTGAATAACTTATGTATTCAAAGTGTAGTGATAGGGTTTTCATGTTTGTCGAATTGTTCTTGTAGTTTTAGGGTTTATGCTTTTTTTTGTTTGATTCGATCAAAAATGTTTTTGTATTGGGGGTTTGATCCATGAAATGAGTATGATGAAATCTATTTTACCCTTATTTAATTATTAATTTTCATTTTTGAAGCCCTAATTTTGAAATTTGGGGATTTTTCAGAAACCCTTGTTTTGAAATTTGGGGATTATTTAATTTCTGATTTATGGCTTTTGTTGAATGGTAAAAAAATGATCAATATGGTTTATGTGTATATATTATGAACTTAGTAATTGAATTGTTTGGATGGTTTGTGCTTGTTGTATGTGCGGAAGAAGATTTGTTAAAACCTAAAAAGGAGCTTTAGGGTTGAATTATTCACCACAAATAAATGGACTATTCACCATGATTTGGATGTGAAGTATGTTGGGTATTGACATGTTGACTGATATGATTATGTGGAGATGAAGATTAGTGAAGCCAAGAAACTTAATTTGTTTTGGTTTACTCCAGATAACATACCAGAACTGATTACTAATGATGAGGAGTTCTTTACAATGTGGAACAAGGCTGAATATCAAGATGATGGTTATGTGCATCTTTACTTCAGTATCAGTGACAAGTTTTTAAGGTCTGGTGATGAATGCCCATCATCTTCAGGTGACACATGAAGATGACTTTGTGTTTTCTACACCTAAGAAGAAGGTTGTTAGCAATTCACCAATAGTTTCTCCTGCTTCTAGGAAAAGTCCAAGGTTGGTTTGTAAGTCAATTGATGCTCAAATAAATGGTGCATTTAGGAGGTTACTTTTGAATGATGAGGATGTGTGTCATCCAGATGATAATGTGGATGTAGAGTATAAGAACATTCAACTAGATAATGTGAAGAGGATGTGCCATCCGGTTGATGATGATAGAAGTCTACCATGCTCGATGATGAGGAAAATGATATTAGCGTAGGCTGATCATGTGAGATTTTGTCACTACTTTGATGATGACTTTTGAATAACTTAAGAAAGAAAGGTAATATTGCGGTACTTTTGATTATGTTTTATATTAAGCTATGTAATATGTTATGATGACTAACAATACTTTTATGCAGACTTTTTAGGTTACTAGGAGATGATACACCAAGGGGAGAAAGGAAAAAGTATTGCAAAGGGCTTTAGTGCCCAATGATGATGACAAAGCCTTGGTAACTCACATTATCACTCGACTCAAGATGAGAAGCCTTACTCGAAGATGAGAAGAATAAAGCAGAGGCCCTTCAAACATTTTACCAAGAATGGGACCAGAATGGGGTCCACATATTGTGAGATATGGATGAAGACTTCTTTCCGTTGATGATGGTCATGTAGTGTATGAACCCGATTTAATGGAGGTGGGTATAGGTTTGAAGACAAGATACAATTTAAGAAGTATCTCGTGAGTTATGCAGGTGATAAAGAAGTTTTAGTATATTTTGAAGCCTTGTGACAATAGAAGGATAAGAGTGAAATGTAGGTATCATAAGTCTGAAGGTTGTAAGTTCCAAATTTTTGCCTCAAATACAAAGGGGAAGAAGACTTTCATTGTTAGAAGTATGAATCTGGAGCATACTTGTGTTGGAGATCCACTTAACGAAAATAAGTCAGCCAATACAGAGTTTGTTACTCAGTATCTGATTTGAGAAGCTAAGACCTGGGTGGATTCCTTCGGCCAGCCATGGGACATTAGATGAATTCACACTTCTCATAACACTACCTGCCATATCATGTTGCTTGGAAAGCTAGGACTATGTGCTTGGAAAAATGCATGGTAGTTATGAAGAGTCTTATAAAATGGTCCCATCCTTTGTAGACATGGTGGCAAAAGGACTAATCACAGTTCCAGACAAATTACAGATTTGGAAGTTAACTTGTTAATTATAACCTTTGTTTATTTTTTTTGTTCAGTATTCTTTGTTAAAGATAATAACTAACATTATTTGTATAATGTTTATGTAATGTTTCAGGGAGGATAAAATGATGATTGCATTTCATGCTCCAATTCATGGATGGAGAAATGGTTGCAGAAAAGTGGTTGGTTTAGATGCATGTCACCATACTGGAAAGTTGGGAGGTTGTCTTATAATGAATCGTGGTTTAGATGCACAAAACCGGGTTGTACCATTAGCCATACAAGTGGTGAGAAATGAGTGTTTTGAGAATTGGCACTGTTTTTGGAGCAGTTAAAGCCCCTGATTGAATCAGAGGAAAGAATTACTTTCATTTCTGATAGGCAAAAAGGTTTGATTGAGGCTATTAGTGTTTTATTTCTAGGAAGCCCACACATATATTGTTTTAGGTATGTTCACTATTTTTACCATATTTACAGTTTTTTTAACCATTATGTGATATTTGTGTTTTACCTTCTAATACATGTTTTGTCGACTTTGCGGGACACATGTTCAAGAATGTGAAGACTCACTATAAGGGGTCAAAGATACATAACCTTATCTGGAATGCTGCCAAATCATATAAGTTCACCCAATGGAAGGTAATAAAATTAATGTTTTATTGATTGTGTACTTTATATACTAAGTATGTCATGGAATGTTATGTTTGTATGTTATAAATTGTTAATAACCTTAATGTTTATGTTGGTCCAGTTCCATATGGATGCTTTGGTTCTGGAAAATGCTGCTGCTGATCAATATATGATGAACGAGGATCCTACCCAGTGGTCTAGAGCATTCTTTGACCCCTCTTCATGTTGTGAACATATGGACAATAATTTCTCTGAGTCTTTCAATAATATGATTAGGAAACTCAGAGACAAGCCTATTTGTACTTTGGGCTTAATGTATGGATGATTAATAATTGGCTTGTGGTATAGGAGAAAGCGATTGTCTTTGAACCGGCAAAATGGACAATTAGTACCGAAGCTTTGAAGTTGATTGAGAAGATGAAAGAATGCACTTTAGTCGATTTAGGATTAGTGGTGCTTTATATGGTCGAGTTATCAAGTTACATCAATTCACAACTATGTGTTCCAAATTGATCGATTAACAAGACTTGTAGTTGTGTCCAATGGCAACTGAGGGGCTTTCCTGTCAGCATGTTGTATGTGTTTTGAAGACTTTAAGACCTAATTGGGCAGAGTAAGTTTGTTTTGCATGCATTAATGTATTTTTATTGAATGTACTTGAACTACTTTCATTTTTATTTACTCATCTTTTAGTTTTTTGTCCTGTTTTATAGTTATTGTAGTCCATACTACACAGTGGATGCATACAAAGCCACTTATGCCACTCAAATGAAATTACTAAGAGGGAGAGAAGATTTGGAAGAGGTGACATCATAATTTACTTTTTTTTTTTTTTTTTTTTTATCCTTTGTCATTTTCTTAGTTGTTGGGAATCTTATCTTGTTCCCTTTCTTTATTACTTCCTTTCTTTACAAGTTCATTTAGGGTTACTTTATGTCTTGGGTTTCTGTATAAGTAATACTAACTTTTTCTTTTCTTTTGTGTTCCTTCTTTGTTTGTAGCCTCAACTTCCTTTTGTCAAACCACCTATAGATATGATGAAACCAAGAAGACCGCTAAGAAGAAAGAAAGTTGAGGCATGATGAGCATGTGAGTGAGAAGAGATAGAGGATATGTAAGAGATGCAACCCGGGTAGGCCACAACAACAAAACTTGTCTTTGGTGGTGAGGTTGGTTCTAATCCTAAAGGAAGGAGGCCAAGAGCCATGGTAGATGGAGGAACCCAAGCAACTACTTACCGGATCCAGTGAGTGCGGTTCCGGCGGGATCGGGACTAGGAGGAGAGAGGAGGAGGTTCTAGGGAGCGAGTTAGAGGATCTCGCATCAATTTCGTTGTTGCATCAACCTCGGATCAACATATCAAACCGCACCATCAACATCTTCCGCACTGCATCTAGAGGAAGAGGTGGAAGGGGTGGTAAAGAGCATAAGGTGGAAGAGGAGTTGTGCAACATACTTTTATCCAGTCTGTCAATGGTGCTGGTTGGTTCAGCCAGACTTTGAGCCAAACTTTTCAAGCACCAAAGCTACAAAAGAAGGGAACATCTGCAACTCAGTAGAGTTTGCTTGTTATTTTTTTAATGTTTCTTTCCAAGAATATTTGGATTATGATCTTTGGATCAGTTTATTGTAAGGCCTATTCCTATGCACATGCCAAAACATGATATTTGGCATATATGCACCCAATATGGGTATGCCAAACTGCCAAACTCATATGCCAATATGTTTTTCCTGGCATATAGGCATACGCGACATAGTTTCCATCGAGCGATAGAGTCTCGGTCGCTCGATGGTCAATTAATCTCTCGATGGTCATTAAGTCCAGAAATGCTGACAGTCAAGTTGTCACTCGCTTCTATGATAGTCGCTTATCGGCTCTTCATCCAACGGCTACCATTTCCCCCCTATAAATACGATTTCAATCCCATTTTAACTCACACTAGAATTTCTAAATTTCTCTAGAATTTCTCAATCTCCAATTCTTTTCTGATATTCTAATTCCTCATAGAACATGGTTGATAATGCGAGCATGGCTGATTTCATAGCAAACCAACATGCTGTGGAAAATCAAAGAGTTCAAATTAGGAGAAGAGTACCAAAATTTACAATTACGGAAGATGAATGTATTTACAGAAGTTATGTTCATTGTATTGAGACTTTATTCACAGAAGAATATCGTCAAGTTATTTTTTGGGATAGGGTTTTGAGGAGATTTAAAGAACAAACAATGAACCCCAACCAACGTGATGTTAAAGGGTTGAGTAATCGCTTCATTATAATGTCGTGATGTTACTAAGTATCTTGTTTTACTTCAACAAGAAGGTCCAAACCTAAGGAGTGGTGAAACCTATTTGGAACTTAAACAAAGGTGTCGTGCGGAATATCGTCGCATCTACGAACATGACTTCGAATATGGAAGTTGTTTCGAGATTTTAAGTTTGCTTATGCAGATATTATCCAATTTATATGTGGTAAAAGTTAGTGGTAAAATTTCTTAATCATGTCCTAAAAGTTTTAATATTTTAACTCTAATTAAAGTTCAAGATTGGATTACGAATAGAATTAAGCTTAATTTTCAACAATACTCAAATTTTCAAATTCAAAATTCAAACTTCAAATTCAAATTTCTTAATAATAATTTTTACAAGACATAAAAACTAGACTTTAAAAATAAAAATTGGGACAATGTTCTTCATCTTGTTAATCTTCTTCATTTCACCAAATTTCCAATCAATGCGCTCATGAACGGAGTCTCCTTTGTTTATCTTCTTCTTTGGCTTCAAATTTGTTTTTCCTTGATTTTCCTTGCCTATAACCTTTCTTTGCCTTCTCTTAGTTGCGGTTTTGACTTGGTTGAGATCCAAAACTTGGAGACTTCTTTTGTTCTTACTTATTTCTTTAAATCTATCACATATCTTCTCAACGGCACCTTCAAGCACTACTCCAAAAAAATCAAGTTGCGTTGCCGAATCAAGTTGGGTTAATTGTGCCATTTGGAGAAAATAGAAGAAATAGATTAGATTGAGAAATAGAGAAAGATTGAGAAGAAGAGAATTTTTTGTGTAAAAAATTTGGGATAAGTTTTGAGTTTGAAAGTTACATATTTATTAGCGATGAAGAACTAATTAGATTTGAGTGCTAGAGTTAATAGCACTAGCGATATAATTATTATCTCCGGCGATAAAGTCATTATCGCCAGCGATATTGTGAATAACGCTCGCTAGAAAGTCAGTCGCTTATTGGTTTTCCCATAGTGGAGAAAATGGTTTGCCAAACACCATTTTTTTGGCATGTGCATAGGAATAGACCTAAGGATAATGGTGTTCAACACTTTATTTTGGATAAGTTATATATATATAAGTAGTAGATTATATTAACTTACTTTTACATCTTGTTCTTTTCATTACAATTGTAGATTGCTTTGTAATTGCTTACACATGTCAGCCATCTTCAACTTAGCAGATCTTTCCTTGGATTTGGCAGCAAGGAAAACAACATCAGAGACCCACTGAAAGTCTTGACATTGGATGTTGTTGCATTGCAGGTAACATAAATGGTGGCTGTGCTTATTTCTACAAATTTTAGCATGTATTTTCCACTGCATTTATTCTTACAAGGTTGGTTTTGGAATGGACATGCATTGAACTGGTGGTTTATGTCACCACAAGCAAAGCAACACTTATTAAGTGGGAAAATTTGAACATCCAAAGCTTTAACGACATCTATTGCATCTACAAACCATTCAAAATAGTTGCGGATGAAGCAATTGAAGAACTTCTCACCGGGGATGCTCAGGAGTTTGAGACAGCAGCATTCTCCTAACACCATTGCAAGGTACATTCTTGCAACTAGAGTAGATCCATGGACACTGAATTAGTGGATGATTATCTATTTTACACATTGAACATACACTGTTAGAACTGCTACTGCTAGATACCTCCACCATGCTACTCATATTGAACTTTTGCATAATTCCATCCATTGTAGAGATTTTTTAGATTTTTATGGGATTTTTATCTGCTGCAGATAAATGGATGGTGGTTTTATAGCAGACAAAACATAATATGATTGTTGACGGTCATGTTTGGGATGAACGGTCATATTTGGGTGACAGTGATGATGTGTACAACTTGCTACGTCATGGTAATCTACCAGGTGGCAGTTGCAAAGATGACATGCACATGTTGCCACTTGTACAAGATGCCACGTAAGCTAGTGTAGTTAACTACCTAGAGTTAGATGTCAAGGGCGGGTTTGTCTACTTTTGGGTGTAAATACATGTGACGTGGCACCATTTTTTTTTCACTTGTAAATTTCAGATGGAAATTTTGTCAGAGGAACATATTTGTAATTCTGTTTGAATGAGGAACATATTTTTAATTAAAATTATTAAGAGGTACATATAGTCAAAAAACCCAAAGAATAGGATCAAAACGTGACGGGTTACGAACAAAATTTGATTTTAATCCCCGATAATGAACTTCACCACCACACCTTTTCATTGAGTAAAAATCTTTCGAGTCAATTTGCAGTCCATAGTAACCTTGATTAATGTAAGTGGACAACACTAACGTGAGTTGTGATGGTGATGATCACTAATAGTAAAGCATTTTAAATCACAGCGTCATTAGGGACTACCCCGAAAGAATTAGGGGCGACACAAAAAGACAAAAAGGTCAGGCAAGCGTAAATCTAAGCTACTCCTTATCTCCGATTTTTCGAAATGACAATTTTACCCTCCATAATCGGTAGATAAAACAACAATCGGCAGTTTAATTTATTAATCGGTAGATGTTAGAAAATCGGAGGGTAATATGTACATATGTAGTTTTAAAGTTTTATTATTTTGAAATAACCTACAATCGGAGGGTATTTATTTACCATGTCTCCCGATTATGAAGTTGGCCCAAAATTGAAATTTGAAAAAATCTCAAATATTTCGATTTTGGGAACTACCATAATCGGTGAGACAATACTACAATCGGTAGTTTAGTTTGATGTATGTTGAGTACGTATTACGAAAATTATAATCGGTAGTTAAAATGGTAGTCTCGTGATGTTCTTTATCTACCGATTTTGGTTGTAAAGCCCAAATTCAAAATTTTCAAAAACCAATGGAATTTTGAGTTTCTCTATTTTCACAATCGGTAGACTCGTGATGTTTATTACCCTACCGATTATACAATTGGTATTCTCGTGATGTTCATTATCTAGGATTGTGCCTAGTAGTCCCAAATTCGAAATTTTCAAAACCAATGGAATTTTGAGTTTCTCTATTTTCACAATCGGTAGACTCGTGATGTTTATTACCCACAGATTATACAATCGGTAGTCTCGTGATGTTCATTATCTACCGATTTTGCTAGTAGTCCCAAATTCGAAATTTTCAAAACCAATGGAATTTTGAGTTTCTCTATTTTCACAATCTCCAGAGACGTGATGTTTATTACCCTACCGATTATACAATGGTAGTCCCATGATGTTCATTATCTACCGATTGTGCTATTAGTCCCAAATTCGAAATTTTCAAAAACCAATGGAATTTAATATTATTATATATAAATGAAAAGAAATAAATTACATAGACGCGTGATGTTTATTATCACAATCGGTAGACACGTGAGTTTCTCTATTATGGAATTTTGAGTTTCTCTATTTTCACAATCGGTAGACGCATGATGTTTATTATCTACCGATTATACAATCGGTAGTCTCTTTTTTTTTCCGAAAAAGAGGCAAGCCTCAAGTACTATTCTGATAATCCGATTCAATATCGGCAAAGAATACAGAGGTTTCAACAATTACATGACGGACCAAATTTTCCAACAATTACATAGGTTTCAAACAAACAATAAAGATATTCATCACACACAACATAGTAACACGACCAAGTCTCGAAAAAGAATTCTACCATTCCCAAGATTCCAAGGTAAATTTGGACTAGTTTAAATGGTTTTGGTTGGTTTGAAGGTAACACATCCAAACCATATAAAAAAACTACATTTAGTAGAGATGTTAGGATCAATATATCCAACCATTTCTCGAGGTTTTTTCTAAAATCATAATGAAACAGGTGACATAGGTATAAAAGGATCCATAAATCCAACCATTTGTCAATGATTTTTTGATAGTAACAGTAACATAGGTAACCAACATAACTTAACTCGGTTTTTCATAGAACGGAATCGGTAGGGATCGGTTTGGGTCTTTATCGCATCGATACGGAACTCTTTATTGTTGGTGCTTTTTGTGTCATTATAGTGGCTTGTGTACGTATGCGTGTGTCTTTGGAAACCTTATTGTTCACGGGTATATGAATTGAAATAGGAGTCATGGAGATCGATGAAGCTGGGCTTCTTTGGAACTTTGAAACTTTAAATTTGATCCGATTCGAGAGTATCTTTGAGAAGTTGTTTGTTTTCCTTTGACGAGATAAGCTTGTACTAGTGGATTGAAAAATCAATAGAAACTTTAAACAAACCCTAGTCGTCAAGAAACTGCAATGAACAAATCACTTGCGGATTTAAAACAATTTGAAAATGAAAGTTCCCAAATAAGCGAACCTAAGAGTAAAACAAGTAAAAAACCTCAACTAAAAAAATTAAAACGATAGAGGAAGACAAGGATTAACTGATAGATATCAAGATCGAAAGAAAATCTAAATGCTATTAAGTAAACTTATAAAGAGAAAGAGAACCATAGAGAGTTAAGATAGATTCAAATCTAAAAAACATCGAAAAAATTGATTAAAACATATCATAGAGAAATTAAGACGAATAAAAAGGATTGGGTTGAGATTTTTCTGCTCGGATCCGCTCCAAAGGAGCAAATCGAGCAAATAAACTCAAAATGGCTAGGTGTGGTTGGGTTTTTTTCGGTTTTGCGGAGAGAGTGTATTTACTGGAGAGAGAGTGCTATCTCGTGATGTTAATTATCTACCGATTGTGCTAATAGTCCCAAATTCGAAACTTTCAAAAACCAATGGAATTTTGAATTTCTCTATTTGCACAATCGGTTGTTTCGTGATGTTATTTATCTACCGATTGTGGTGGTTGCCCAAAATTCAAATTTTTCAAAACCAATGGAGTTTTGAATTTCTCAAATAAGAGAAGAACATAGTCACAATAGGTAGATAAAAAAAATACTAAACTACCGATTATGAAAGGACATATAAGTATTTTTAACCTATTTTGTCTTATTCAGTCGCCCTATTTCTTTCGGGGTCGCCCCTAATGACGGCGGGTTTTAAATCTGGTAATTAAAGAATTTCTTTGAAAGAGATCACTCACATCCAACTCCAAGTCATTTCACCAACTAACTTAATCATACAAAAAATTTTTTTTTTTTTTTTTTTTAGGAAAGAAAGGTTATATTAATAGAAAAACAAAAGACAAATCAGTACAATCACAACAACCTGAAACTATAATAGAAAAAGGAAAAACAAAATCAAAGTATGTGACTAAAGAAATTTAACTACAACAGAGACGCCAACTGAACACCATTGAACCACACGGTTCTAAATTCATCTCAACGTCTGCGACTCACAACAAAATTATTGAGAATAGCTAAGCAAGCAGTGAACTGAAATGAGCTAAGGCTGAGTGTAGTGGATTAAAACATGGGAATGAAATGGCAGGTCTCGGTTTCTAAAGACTTTAAAAATAAACATTCCCTTTCTCTCCGAAAGGGGAAAGTAGGGAAGGGTAGCGGAGATTTCAAAATAGGCGAGATTCAATCCTCGGCTCAAAAAAGGTGAAAAATGAGAAGAGCATCCTCGCTTCCTCTTTTATTATAATAAAAAGTATAATAAAATATATAAATATCATATTTTGGGCCCACCTTTAGTGTTTTATATAAATAAAAAACTCTTGGGCGAGGAAGCAATCCTCGCTCATATTCTAATTACCTCCCTCACCACTACACTAAGACCTTTCCCCTACATGATGTTTTGACAACTTTGTAACAAGTACCCCCTTATCTCCTTCACTACACTCAGCCTAAGAACTACGCAGCTCATTTTTGCGAGGACATCGGAAAAGCTGGCGATGCTTTCTGCCCAACAAGTTGGTAGGTAAAATGGTGGCGGGCATGCAAAAACCACCCCCTCCATCCTAGGAATGAATGGATGTTTCCCAGTTATGAAGAATTATAGAGCTTTCCATGAATTTGAAGGTGTCCAGGTCGCAACACCAAATGACGACAGTTTGCATGACCAAAGCAGTAATCTCATACACCGATATATGTCTTGATTCAATCACAAGCATTGTGATCTGCTCTTATTAGCTAGGAATAGAGTGGTTTTCGACTTCTTTTCGTTTGCAACAAACTTGATTGTTTTCCACCAACCTAGTTAGATACTACATGATGTGGAAATTGGGTACCAAAGGATGAAAAGTCTTAGAACGAATAAAAATATTGTATCAACGACTTCAATACCTTGCGATTTTTTTCAATAATTATTTTGACCTTTTCAAAAATTGGTGAGTGCAATTTAGTCCAATGAAATATTGTTTTCAAGATACAACGAAGTCCTAAGAACTTGTTGGATTCAAGATTTCTACTCCCTTGACCCAACAAAGAACACATAGTATGAGATTCTGATGATGCTTAGAGAGAAGAGAAAACAAATATTTTTTATGTGTTGAAGTGGAAGAAAACCTTCACTATTTTTGGAGGACATGTCTTTTGGAGATGTCTCTTCATCTCAATGGCAGCTTTCAAAAAGGCATCCATTAATGGGAAGAGACGCGTACATGAAAATTGTGGAAAAACAAATTAGGTATTTAAATTCAAAACTTTGAAAAAAAAAAAATTATGAGACGCGTTGTCTCGCACTCTTCTAGGGGGCTCTTCCCTCTACACCCCAGCGATCTGACATGTCAGGTCGAACACATCCAACATATGATATGGATTTCAAAAATATTACATAAATGGTATCTTATCTAGCCACAGGAGATATTTTGAGAACTCGTAATTACCTACCTTACAATTTCTATTTGTTTTCGTGGCAAACACCCCAACGGTATTCGTCGTGGTTCTGCTTGCTTCACTTATTTATTTAATTTTTGATCGGTCAATAAGAAAATTCTTTGAGAAAATGTACTTAAAAGGGTACCTTAGCCCAATAAATACATCAAAACAAAAATAAAACCGTAAAATGGGATTCGGTCACCCAAAGATAAGAAAATGAACAAGGCCCAAGATAAAAGGATCTAAAACCCTTCACACTTTACTTGAAGTCAATTCCAATGAGAATGATAAAGATTCGTATACCATGAAACTATCACCATGTTGGCGGTTAGTGTTTAACTCAGCCCAAAACTATGCTTGAATCTTTATATCTCTAATCGGGTTTGCTAATTCTTTCTTTTTGTGTGAAAGATCCTTGTATTCCTTTCACTAATCTGGTATTCCTTTGATTCTTAGATATTAGATGATATTGATTTCAAATAAATCACGTTGATGGTATCTTCTCTAGCCCCAGTGATATTTTGTCTATTTGTTGAATTTCCCACCTTATAATTTCTCTTTGTTTTAGTAGGCCGACACCCAAACAATTCTTCTGTTTTTATGCTTATTTTCTTATTCATCTGGAAGTACAAGACCTTGCCAACACAACCCAAATGTTTGATTTAAATCCAAACATATCCATAAATTTCCACCAATGGACCCAGAAAATAATAATCTCGTGAGCATACACATTTCGTATTGGCAAAATCCATCGGGTTTTTGGCATATATATCAATGATATCTTTCGGTGTAAAATGTGGTGGAATGATTTTGAACTTATGCCAACAAAAAAACTTAATTTTCAGGTCCAAAACTATAAAAGAGGATGCATGCTTCATTGTGCAATCATCTTTAGTAGTTATTTCTTTTTGGTGGCATAGAACAGTGGACCCTAGATTACTTCCCAAATCTTTTGTTTAGGATTATTTAGATAATTTTTTATTTTTATTTTTATAAAATAGAAGAGAGCCCCAAAACTACTTCCAAAACTTTCATTTTTTTCCATTTATCAATTAAAACCACTTGATAATTTTCTTTTTTTTTCTTGCGGGTTCAAACCCCAACCTCTCCTATGCGAGGAGCATGAGAACCATCGAGACCAATGAGATGACTCTCTAAAAAGAATTTACTAGAAACATGGATTGAATAAATGACCTTGTGGTTACGACCACACGCTCTAACAGGCCCAGGCTATTCCATCTTTGTTAAAAGATCAATATAACTATCAAACGTGAATGTGCATTCTTGAAAGCGTATAACAATATGTAGCCATTGGAAGTGAATGCACGTTGCATATGCATCCAATTTTGTATATGCATCCCTTGAATAAAGAATGGATTAAGATGCATGATTTATATGCGTCCTCTGTATATATAGTTGCACACATAAAAACAGAGGAAAGTGTTTCTTTTTTTCTTGGCATGGTGTGTGTATCATCTAAACAATAAATTTTGAGGTTTATGGCAACTTCTGTCAAAATTTCTCAATTTGCTCTAATTTCACTGGTAAAAGTAAGCACAATTTTGAGTAAATACAATAGAAAAACTTTAGCCTACTTTGGATTTTTAGCTCTTGTTGATCTTGTATAAGTACATTATTCTCCTCGAAAAGATTCAACTCACCTATTTTATCGGTCAAGATCTTCTAATCTCATATAATAGAACCAAATTCTGTAAAACCCGGGCATTGATAAAAAATTTGTTTTTTTAGTTTAAATAAAAAATATAGTGCTTGCACTTCACTTTGTAATATTTAAACTAATTATGTTTTTTTCGTCTGGGAATATTTTATCGTCATTGACGAGAACTTCATGATCTTTTATGTTTTGTTAATAAACTTTTCAAAAATACTTAAAAAAGATCGGCCATAAAACATTAAAAAAAAATGAAAAACACAAAATAACCCCTACCGAGTCTTAAA
Organism: Papaver armeniacum; assembly: GCA_023531295.1. Taxonomy (NCBI): domain Eukaryota; kingdom Viridiplantae; phylum Streptophyta; class Magnoliopsida; order Ranunculales; family Papaveraceae; genus Papaver; species Papaver armeniacum. Next base: position 88,028 of record JAJJWW010009477.1, read on the forward strand.
GATAAGACTCGGGCCACGAGACCACCAAGAAATATGTGAGAGTCGATTTTTCTTCTTATTTTGAGGCTTTTATCCTAGGCTTTGTTTAGAGAGATGCAAAATTTTGTCATCTTTTCTTCTAGATTCTTTTTAAACATATAGACATATAAAAAAGTTTGTCAATTGTTTTGATACCATATGATATTGATTTCAAATATATCACGGTGATGGTATCTTCTCTAGCTCCGATGGATATTTTGACAATTTGTAGAATTTCCTACCTTACAATTTCCTTGTTTTAGTAGGTCGACTCACCATACTTGATTCACTTATCATCTGACAGTACAGGACCATGCCAACACAACCCAAATGTTTGATATAAATCCAACCATATCCATATCTTTCAACTGCAGACCGAAAAACAATGATCTCGAAGAGCATACGCATGCATATTGGCAAAATTCCATCGGTGTTTAGGCATATATAATGATATCTTTCGGTGTAACATGTGGTGGGATGGTTTCAAACTCAGGCCAACAAAAACAACTTAATTTTCAGGTCCAAAACTATAAAAGAGGATGCATGCTTCATTGTTGACCATGTAGTAGTTATTCCCTCTTTTCCGTTATTATATGACCTACTTGTCAAAAAATCTGTTCTACATAGTTGACCTATCTCATTAAACAAGGAGATATTTCTAAAACTACCATTTTGATTATCGTTAGTAATGCGAAATATGTATAATTTGATATCCATGTTCATATTTGTTACGTAGGTGTTTTAAAATGCTTTCCCATGATATAGAGTTTACAAAATATCCATGGAATAGTTTGAGGAAGATAAATCATTTCTAAATTTCACAAATTATTATCTATAAGGGTATAATTGTACAAAAATACTTAAAAATGCTCTTTTCCCTTCCTTGTCTTAAAAATTGTGCAAACTTGAACTAGGCAGCTAATAGTGGGACGGAGAGTATTTTTTTTTTTTGGTAGCATATAACAATGGCCCTTAGATTACTTCCCCAAATCTTTCGTTTAGGAATTTTCAATAGTTTCTTTTTTATAAAATAGAAAGGCCGCTAGACTAGGGAGCATGAGAACCATCGGACCATCTAATGTCTCTAAAAAACAATTTGCTAGAGGCAAGGGATTGAACTGTGACCTTGTCCTTGTGGTTAACAGCCACACGCTCTAACCAATGAGCTATTCAAACTTTGTTAAAGCTTAACATAACTATCAAAGCGTGAATGTGTATTCGTGAAAGCGTATAACAATACGTAACCTATAGAAAACTTATGAATGGGATCTTGATTGTGTCATGAGATGTATAAACAATAGATTGGCTTTCTGACAACTTCAAAGATTTGTTATGATCGGTTCGTGGAAGAAAAGTTTTTATTTTGGGTAACTCAAAAATCTCTATCAGACAATGGAGATTGGAGGATGCTTATATTAATAAAGATTTTTGCATAGAAGAAGAACATTGGATAGGAATACGAGGATTACCATTACATTTATGGGTTTCTTCTTCTTTTAAATTAATATGTGGTTCATGGGGTACTTTTTTATAATCACATTCTTCTTCACATGATCTTTCAAAACTAAATAGTTGCAAAATCAAGGTAAAGGCACATCAAAAAGTATTCTGCGGTTGTTTGTTTTTAAGGTAAATGGTTAAGCATTGAATGGATTCAAGAATCATTGATTCATCAATCAAATCATAAACCTAAAAATCAAATCGGTGATTGTGGATCTTTCCAAAAATAGTCAATCAAATCTTTAGTTTGATACTTTCTGATTAGGTGTTTAGTCAATGAAAATCTTATTCATCAGGTAAATCGATTGCTCGATATTTCCGACAAGTATTTCAAATTCAAATTCAAATTATACGCGTAAACTTGGTAGCTATCAAAGTGAATAAATTAGGAGAAGGGTATTTGGCGAGTTAAAGGGTAACCCAATTACTAAGGGTTCACGGAAGTGACATCTATGGTTAATGGCTGAAGCGAGAAGGTTATAATTCCATGGGTCTGATTAGGACAAAAAAACCTATGTCAAGGTCGATATATGGACAGAGAGGGAGGTGGTATCCAATGATCTGAATAGTGAAATGGATATCGGCTCTACACTAGTTAAAGTGGAACTCATCCCATGACCGACCACGAATTTGGAACAAAATATGAGCCAGGTGGGGGGAGTGGTATCGTTGGAAGTGGATTTAGGCATATCGGCTCTACATCATTGGATGGAACTCTGCTCATGTCCCAATTTACGAGCGGTTAGATTCATCGGAAAATTTAAATTTCTCAAAAGTACCGTTGGTGAGTCGAGGAAGCTTTTTGTTCGACAAGGAGACAAAAGGCGTGGATAATAATACTTCTAAAGTGGATACTCAAATCGATTTTAACAAGAGGTGGGTTTTATCCACAAACCATCCATCCATGGTGGATATATGCAAAAACAGGTTCTAAGAGATAATACATTTTGTGTAGATATGGAGGTGCCCACTACGAAGATGATGATGGTTTGGTTGGCTATGATTACGATCAAATATTCAAAGAATCTTGGAGGATGAAGCTCAAATTGATGCGGTAAAATGCTCTTATGAAGAGGAAAATATGGATGAAGAAATTTGGTTTTAATCGATTGCTTCTAGGAGTTGAAGCTGTTGCTTAATGGAATACAAAATTTTAGATGGAATATTTGGGGTTTAGGATAATATCATAAAGTGGTTGCAATCACAAGTGCGATTAGAAAAAATAATCCTACTATTGTCACCATCCAAGAATCAAAAAGGGGGATGGTGGATAATGCTCTTATTAGATCTCTCTGGGGAAGTAATAGTTGCAATTATATCCATTTAGGTTACGGAGGAGCTTGGTGGCATTATTGTGATGTGGAAGGAAGGTGTAGTAATTATGGAAGATTATCGCTTGGTGCTTTTGTCTCAATAAATTCGGGAATGTTATGGATGATTTTACTTGGCTCTTCAACTTCTTGTTTTATGGGGCTTGATTGATTGTGTCTGATCGATTTTGGCAAGAATTGAAGGACATAAGATTAATTTTTGATGATCCATGGATTCTTGGTGGAGATTTTAGTCTGACTCTTAGTCCAGGATGAAAGGAATTTTCCTGGTGGAGGTACTATTAACATGAAAACTTTCAAATCCTTTGTCATTAAATTTTCTCTCATTGATTTACCTTTTACGGGAGAAGATTCACTTGGAAAAATTATTTATCCCCCCATTGTTGGTTAGATTAGACATATTTTTGGTCTCCACGAGACTTTCAAACTCACTTTCCCCAACTATCTTACAAATGAGGTTGAAGAGGCCAATCTCGGACCATGCTCCAATTTTGCTTTCTTTGTAATTATGGAGATAAGTTAAAATCTCCATTCGGGGTTTGATAATTACATTCTTTATCATCAGATTTTTTGAGTAATCTTAGAAATTGGTGGAATGAGCTTATTTTCTATGGCAAACCAAGTTACATTTTTGTTAAAAAGCTTCCACGCTCTTAAAGATATTATTATTAAAAGCGCTGACTACTTTTGGGAATTTACATGCAAAATTGGATAATTTAGAGTTGACAATAGATGTGTTTGATAATTTATAAGAAATTGAGCTCTTATTTGATGATGATATTGTTGCTAGGGGAGGAAGCTAAAGTGCATCATGCTTCATTATCTTTAAATCTAGCTAGAAGAATTAGTCAAAGAGCTAAAGAAAATTGGATTAAAGATGGTGAAGAAATTCTTCTTATTTGCATCAATTGGCTTCTTTCAAGTACAAGAATAACATTATCAATTGCTTATATATTGATGGTGTTTTGACTTATGATAAGCAGAAAATTCTTGAGAAACAAACAAATTCTATTACTGCTTTGTTCTTTGAAAAATATAAGTCAAGACCTTCTTTTGGCGATTGGAAATGCCTTCTATTTCGATCATGGAAGTATTAATCACGAAAGCCTTTCGAAGATGAAGTTAAAGTGTGATTGAACACTTTGGTGCAAATAAAAGTTACGGTCAGGATGGCTTCACCATGGAATTCTATAAGCATGCTTGGGACATTATCAAGAGGATCTAATGGTAGTAGTAAAGAATTTGAGATGACTAGCTATCTAGATTGGAGAATCAATTGTACCAACTTCACTAATCCAAAATGCAATGGGGCGAGTTTCTTTACATAACTTTAGACCTATCGAGTCTAATTAGTAGTGTATATAAGATAATCTCAAAATTGTTGGCTGAAAGGATGAAGATTGTGTTGCCTTCCATTATCTCAGAATTTCAGGGAGCTTTTGTTCATGGCAGACAAATCTAAGATGGGATTTTGATAGCTTCTGAGCTTATTGATTCAAGATTAGGGAGCAACAAGCGGTATTATTTGTAAAATGGAAGAGAGGCCTTTGATAATACCAATTGGAGCGTATTGATATTACTTTGGATGGATTTGGCTTTGGTTGTAAATGGAGAAGTTGGATTAAATGGTGAATAACTACTCTCCAAGATTTGTTGTTTCTTTGAAAGGTGAAGCAACAAATTTGTTTAGAAGTCAAAAGGGATTAGGAAAGGGACCCAATCTCTCAATTTCTATTCATTTTAGTAGCGAAGTCCTTTCTCAAATATTCAAAGTATGTTTGCTCATAATTTGATCTCGGATTCAAAGTCACAAGGCAAATCTGTCACTTAACTCAACTTCATTTTGTTGATGATCTGATTGTTTTTATGGATGACAATGAAAATCAAGTTGAACTTTAAAAAACATTCTTTGGGATTTTGAGGCTATTTACGGTTTAAAAGTTAATTTAGGGAAAAGCACCATTGTTTGGTCTTGGTCAATTGCATAATGGTGAAATGCGTGCTGAGAAATCTTTGGTTGCGGTATGTATCGATTTACTATGAATTATACGGGCATCAAGTTGGGAAGTAAATCTAAATGCTGGTATGGTCTGACATCACTCATAACCATCAAAAATTAGGTGGATGAAGAAAAAATTATCTTTCAAAGGGCCAAAGATTAATTTTGATTCGAGTGTAATGGCTAGTTTACCTGTATACTACATGTCTATGTTTCAAATGCAAGTTAGTGTAGCTAAGGAAATAGAAAGGCTCATGAGAAATTTCTTGTGGGGTTACGGTGTTAACAATAAGAAAAGGAGTTGGGTGGCTTGGTCTTGACTAATATACCTAAATGCGAGGTGGAATTGGTTTAAAAAACTCAGGTTGGTAAACAAATTTCACATGCCAAATGGGTATGGATATGGACTTGAGAAGCAAGATTTGTGGAAGATTTGTCAACCAAAAATTTGGTGGTTCTACGGCGACTTTGTTTCCAAAAGCAGGACAAAACGGAGTTAGTTTGTTATAGTTTATGGGCAGAATTTTATAAGCAAAGAGTTTGTGGTGTGCGGATTCGATGTAGTTATTGGTGATGAAATCTTTGCTACTTCTTTACGGGATGATATTTGGATAGGCAATCAATCTTTATGCTTGATCTTTCAGATTATTCAAGTTTTCAAGAAATAAAGATCTAGAGTCGGTGAAATGGTTTCACTCGGGGTGCTTGGGATCTTCAGTTCTCTAGAGCTCTTAATGAAAGTGAAATATTAGATGTGGTTCAGTTATTGCAAATTATTGGTGATCCAGGTAATGTTCTCTCACATGCATATAATGAAAGACATTGGAGATATGGTAATGGCAAAGGATTCTCTGTAGCTAGTGCTTATTTTGCTTTAAAAACTGAGGGATTTCTTGTTTTTCCTGATAAGCTTGGAATCCTAAAATTCCATTGAAAGTGTCTTTCTTGGTGTGGAATTATGCTACAATGGAGCTCCAACATTGGATTATCTGTTTAATGGTGGTATTGTTCAGGATAATGTTTTTTTACTCTGTAGACAACATGAGGAGACTAACTCACATTTGTTATTACATTGTAAAGTGACTTATGAGCTACGGGTCTTACTTCTTGAAAAATTTTGGAATCGGGTGGGTTTTCTCAAGTGATGTTAAAAGAACCCTTTTGGGAATGGAGTAACAAAGAAAAGTAAAAACAGCTCAAGCGCATTTGGGGTTATCTCCCTTTTGCAATCGGTGGAGTGTTTGGAGAGAAAGGAATGATAGGCTTTATAAAAATGTCTCAGAAATCGAAATAGTTAATTGTAGAAGTGAAATGTTTGTTGTTCAATTGGACTTTAAACACGAGATATCTTCATAGGTTCTAGTCTTTCTACACCGATTTAGGCGGGATCTTGTGACACGCTCATTTGTGTAATTGTTTTTGTTACTTTGTCACTTCTTTGGTGACTAAGTAACATTCTTAATGAATTTGCCTTTTTTTGTCGAAAAAAAAATGCATGCTTTATATGTGTCATCTGTAAATATAGTTGCACACATAAAAACAAGAAGAAAGCGTATCTTTTTTCTTGGCATGGTGTGTATATCATCAAAACAACAAATTTTGAGGTTGATGTTATGGCAACTTCTTTAAAAATTTCTCAAATTTGCTCAAATTTTATTGGTAAAAAATAAATGCGATTTAGAAAAATACGGTAGGAAAAGCGAAAAAAGCGAGTACAACAACCACACAATATTTCGCTTAGCAATCTATATGGACTAACTCAATATACTTTAAAAATCAACTAAACTGATCGGTCGATCTCAATCTTAAGAAAAGTATATCAAAGAGTTATATCTCTCTTTTCGATTCAATAGTTAATCGAGAAAATAGAAATCTGCCGAGTCTAGTTGAATACAGAGAAAACACTTGAACGGTACCAAAGACCAATGTTCATCAATCAATTTCAATCAACAACCAAAGGGTTGGATTTCCCAATTGATCGATTCAAGCACAACTTTGTGATATTTCAATTATATAACAAAATATAATGCGGAAAAAAATATACCAGAGACACGAAGGAATTTTTTGTTAACGAGGAAACCACAAATGCGGAAAAACCGGGACCTAGTCCAGATTGAACACACCTTTGTATAAGCCGCTATAGACACTAGCCTATACCAAACTAACCCGGTGGTTGTACTTGACCCCGATCAATCTCCTTGATCCAAGGTAGGTTGCGCTCCATATGTCTCGATCCAGCGGAATCTTATGTATGATTCACCCCGTGATCACCCACAACTAAGAGTTACTACGACCCAAAGTCGAAGACTTTAATAAACAAATTTGTATCACACGAGAAAAGTCTACGGTAATAGATAACTCTCGTCTCCACGGAAATACCTACGAGTTTTGTTCAGTCTTTTGATAAATCAAGGTGAAACGAGAACCAATTGATAACACGGACTTATATTCCCGAAGAACAGACATAGTATTATCAATCACCTCACAATAATCTTAATCGACGCGGAGAAATAAGATATTGCGGAATCACAAACGATGAGACGTTGTTACGATTGTACTCAATACGATAGAAAGCGACAAGATCGGATCACACGACTACAAGAAAGTAGTATTGGTCCGGCTTCACAATCCTAATGAAGTCTTCAAGTCGTTAACCTACGGCGGTCTCGGTGAGAAACCTAAGGTTAAAGGAGAATCGACTCACAGCTTATACAACTAGTATCATACGGGGAGGTGTGGGGATTAGGTTTCCCGAGTTGCTAGAGTTCTCCTTTATATAGTATTTCAAATCAGGGGTTTGCGATCAATGTTAGCTTAGTAACAAAGCATTCAATATTCATAGTTAGATGAAAACCTGATTAGATTCAAGCTAATATCTTTCAGTAGTTAGATCGAAAACTTAGCTTGTTACACACAAATGAAATGCTGCGATTTTAGGTTTGTGTATACCGTACCCAAACATGTACATTTGTTGGTTCAACGATAGTTAACCAAATGGTTAGCCATATGAGAACTTTCATATTAACCATATTCTTAACTTCACCATAACTAGTTCAAATGAATCAAATAAACTAGTTAGAGAGTTGTTCAATTGCTAAGATCTCATAGAAGTATACAAGACATAATTCGAAGCAAAAACGATTTGATTCACTCGAATCGATTCATGAACTTTATAGCCACGGTTTACAAACTTGCATTCCTTAGTTAATATAAGTATAATTCACGAATAATCGTTTTTAGATAATAACCAACCTAAATACGCGGACTTAAGTACCGGAATAAGTTTTTAACAAGTATACAAACTCCAGACGATTTTCTCGGGAAGAGAACCTCACGGCCTGATACGTGGCTCAGGTTCGCGGAATCTTGTTCAGGTTTCTGGCTGGCAAAGTACAAAGACTTCGGTTCAAGGAATAAGGACTTATACATGTATGCGTTTCCACACAATGCTTATATCCAACAATGGTTATATAATCTAAACTCTCATTTCAATCATTGAAACATTCTTAGAGGGACGTTATATAGTTGTTATTCACAAACTATTTTTACGTCAGAGCCATTTTCAAGTAATTGAAGCATAACATGACTTTCGTCACTAGTGTAGATGGTGGATTTTCAACAAAGGTTAAAGCGCAGCAAAATCATGAGGCATGTTTTTGACCACGACTTTCGGGCATGCAACGATTCATATTTTACGAAGCCTTGATGAATATGTTTTCGAAAAACGTCCACTAGATGAGCGTTCGATACCGGCATTTCATCGTGACCTCTATGCGAATAACGTATTTGGGCGGTTCTCGAAGTAGATTGAGAGCTTAACGCCTTCGGACGTTGGTGACCTCCTTGTTCCCGACTGAGGAGAGAGACCCACCTCCACATAGAAGAATAGTTGGGCGGCGCGACGCCTTAGGACGTCCGGTGACACTCCACCGTTCCACGACTATGTGGAGAGACCGTGTATAGATTCGAGGCGGTTCTCCGTAGATTGAGAGCACTAACGCCTTCGGGTCGTAAACAACACCGTGACTCCATGACTATGCACTATTCGAATAGATGTGACGCTTTAGCGGCTAATATCATTTTTTGCAATAGATTGAGAGCACTAACTCCTTCAGGTCGTAAAAAACATCGTGACTCTCGACTATGCACCATTCGGAATAGATGTGACGCTTTAAACGGCTAATATATTTTCTACTGATAGATTAATTTCGCCTGCGACATTCACCACTTGAATTTCCCGATGAATAATCTATTATTGCTCTATTCCATGGTCGAATCCACGGCATGATCTCATGGAATGGAAATAACAATTATCACGATTCCATGATCGAATCCACGGTTTGATCTCATAGAATGGCAATAAAGCTTACTACATTATCTCATTATTAGATTTCATGAT
>JAJJWW010009478.1:0-145432 GCA_023531295.1 Papaver armeniacum
TATACATACTAGCACTTCAAAGGCAACAATTTTGAATGTATGTATAGGACCTAGGTTGTACTATGTAAAGTATCGAACCGATATTGGTATGAGAAGCTAAATACATCTAGTAAATGGTTCCCGCATGGTGCTAGTAAAGGACCATTACCATGTCCCTAATGACATGCCAGTAAATATCATGTCTATTACTGGATCATTTCATTCAAGCATGAATTAAGTGGAATGGCACGACTTAATGAGTTAGTTAATCATACTTTTTCATGGGTATGTATATATATATATATATATATATATATATATATATATATGTATATGTCAGAACGAGATACCTTTACTCAGAGACCGTTTGTCATTGTGTTCTTCTAACACTAAATCTTGTTTTATCTTATGATGCATAACCAATCGAGTCCATCTCAATCTCGCTTCTTCTAAATTTGATGAATGCATTACTCTCTTTGGGATGCAATACAAGATCTTCCCCGAAGTAAGCAAATTTGATATATGCTTTCATTGATTTTATGTAGTGCTTCAGCTAAACTTGTACTGACTCTAAGTGAGAATGAACCGAACGTACGAAGTTTCTCTGTATTCCCTCGAGGCTTAGAGCTAAACTTATGCATTATATTTCAAGCATGAAAGTTGATAATAGAAAACTGAATTGCTTTATTGAAATTCCTTGAGCACGTGGTTCTAAGTATAGAAGCTTGTGTAGGCAATGATGACTTCTTCCATGCATAACCATTGGCTGTTGAGACTTGGGTATCCTATGTTTTTAGTTGGTTTTGTATGTTGGTGGTGTTGTTAACAACACATGTGCATGCTTGATGTTTTCTTCCTTATGAGATGATATGCGTAATTCGTTATTTTACTTTGAAATATTTTATTCCTTGTTTGTGTATGGTACTAATTTGCCTTGAAATACAGGTCAGCTGGTGAAGATACCTTCTTCAACTACGTGGCATGTTGTTTCAACAGGGACCATGTTTACTGTCTACTACAAACCAAGGCATGTGGTTAGCACAATTTTGATAGAACATTTAGGAGTTTAGCTTGCCACACGAGCCTTGTGTTCCATGGGATTGGTCCTTCCATCATGCACATTTACACTTCTCTAAATACTAATGTAAGGTATTGTTGTTTGCAGGAAGTAATTAGGTGTGAAATGTTCACTATAAGTTGTAGCTGGGATTAGGTATATAGTTTTCTTAGTTACAGATAATATGTTCTATGATCTTTGTACTACAGTAATTTGTATTCTCTTAGGACATAGAAATGAACTTATAGTTGATATAAGTGAGAATGAATTTAGGAACTTTGAAGTTCTAAGTATTCCTTAGAAATTTTTGGTTGTTTTCTTTTTTTATATGAATCGAATGTGTATTGATATGAATTGAATAGAGTATTGATGTGAATTGATCGAAGACGCTATTATTGAACTTGGATGATGAGCGGATTGAAAGGATTATGATGATATTTGGAATTCGCGACTTATTTACAAGAAAATAATACTGCCAGTCATCCTTGCGGCCTGGTCAATCAATCGACTAGCAGTAATTTTTTTGCTGTTACTGAAAAATCGTAACGTGCTAGAAGAGCGTTACGACAGCGTTGTTACAAAAATTAATACGCCCCTGAAGTTGTTACCACGTGGCAAAAATAGTAACGTAGCTCACAACTACATTACGAGCAAGTTACATACAAAATTCGTAATCGTGGCCTCTAATTACAAAAAATTTGTAGCACCCACTTTGCAACGAGCAAGAGCCGTTACAACCTGTTTTAGTGCGGCTCGATTAAGTACCTGAATCCCGGAATTTGGTGTATGTCGTTAATGGAAAAATGTTGCAACTAGAGAGAGAAAAGAGTTGTCAATGAACTTGAGCTTCATTTCTCCTTTCGAGATACATCATTGAACATAAATTGCAGAGCTGAGGTTTTGGGAACTGCCTTTAGATATGAATCCTATTATTGGGCCTGTAGGGGCCAGGAGTTTTCAGAGTAAATACTAGTGCAGCCAAACATGATAGGGGAGATATCATCCATGTATAATATAAAAATACTCCTATCCTCAAATCAATCAAAATCTAACTTTTAATCAATTATCTTCTTGTTCTTCTCCTCCTCTTAGTCCTATATCTTTGATGAACACTTGTTGATCATATTATCATCATGATGAAGATGATAATCGTGAAAAAAACTTGGACCTATTATTTCTTTCCTCTTCTTCTTTCTTCTTCTTGGCAACGACGATGTCATAGAAACAAAACTACGAAAACTCACCATTTATCTTTGCTTTTGACTGCCATAAATGTTCCCGATTCGATTAAATTTAGAGTTTCAAAAAATAAGTTACTGCTTGCTTAGCGTGCTGGGAGTTCTAGTTTCTCAACTGCGTCAGCTGTCCACTCACGTCTTCGAAGACCAGGATTTCTAGTCAGAATGTTGGTTTACAGGTTTGGACAGGTAATTAAAATTGATATGTCAGTAAAATGTTGTTTTCGAACTCGTAATAATTCTTGGAGCATTTACCATGAGCAAAAAAGCATGGGATCTGGGTTTTCTGGCTAGGGATTTACTTAACCGTAGAGTGCGCGAATACTATGGGAAAATTAAAATTTTCGATCGTAGATATTTCAAGCTTGCTGATTGTGATTTCCTAACCTCGTAAGTTGACAAAAATTCCGTAATGAAAATATTAGCATTTCAATTTGTACCTCGATCTTGGAATGAGTACTAGTTTATTAATGAGGTAACTTTATACTCAATTTCTAAAGAATATTAGATCATACTGACTCTCATCGATCATGCTGATTCTAGAATTTTGCAACATATTTCAAAACGAGTATAAGTTTATACTGGGTTTTAAAATGTGTATAACTATATACGCAATTTCAAAATGAGCTGCAACTTGTGATAACTTCATACTCGATTCAGAAAGAGTATAAGTCTGCTACTCGCTTAGGACCGAGGATAAAGTGATAACATTACTAAGTTCATTTCCCTGGTCATAAAATGATTAGCAAATAGGTGCAATTATATATTCAATCTAAAATAGTTCAACTATATACTAATTTCATATGGAGTAGAGCTCATCATACCGAGAAATTTAAAGTCTTAGCCGTGAATTTAGTACACGGTTGGAAAGCTAGGGAAATCCCAGCCGTAATATATGTTTACTGCTAGGATTTTCTGGTCGAATGTACCACAACACATGTAGGTTTTTTGTGTTATGCTCTAGTCGAACCTATCAATTTCCTAGACGTAATTGGAAAGCGGTTAGGAAACGCAGTACGTATATTTTTACTAGTTGGGAAGTACCTAGCCGTATTTTTCTCCGATAACCAAAAAGCAATGGACTCCTAGTTACTGGCTAGGTTTATGTATGTAACCCACCCGTATATAGACTCCTGGTGATCTCAGAAATATAACGACTCGTAAGTTCCTTCACTTCCCATCCGTTATTTCGTACTCACTACTGGAGTTCTCTGTTTCCAACCAGTGGTTATCTATTTACTACTGGTTCGAACACATTTTCGTAGTCATAAAGGTAAAAACCCAGATTTTGCTTTGATTTTTGAACGGATTTGAATCGATAAAATTGCTATAAGGAGTTGATTATAAGGTTTCTCGGTATTGTGACGAAGGGTTTCATCATTTTTCTTCAAAGTTTTTCAAAAGATTTCACCTAAATCACTCTTTTCTTCTTCAAAATCCAAGAAAATCAAATTTTTGATTTGCAAAAGATAAATGATTTGATTAGTTTAATCCATTCACTAATACTCGATTAGTTAGCTTAATCATTTTTAAGCACTAATCAATTGAGGGTAGATTAGGCATTACAAAAATAAGATAAGAGGTTCTATGAATTACTATTTCATGACCCCATAAACCCAAAAAAAAAAAAAAAACTCACCCATTTAAAGTCCTGTATAATAGATTCTCGAGAGCTTCTCCAATGGAATGTATGTGAAGATAAATATCTAAGTCCACGTAGGATAATAATTCATTTTCTCGCATCTCTGCCTTCTCCAACCCCAACTTCTTAAATCAAAGTGAAGATGACATGGTTTAATTTTATTAGATATCAAGGTGAATGTCAAGTTTTAGACATTCACCCGCCCATTTTTAGCTCTAATAAAATTTAAAAATTACTAGAAATAAAATTTACATTTAATTCATAAGAGATCATAGACAACACCATTGAGATTAACTAGGATGACCGCCGCTACGGTGGGATGGCCGACCGAAAATATTGACGTAAAATTACCCGTAATGGGAGATGTTGGAGGTTGTGATGAATTCGGCTGAGGCTCAAGATCAATGATGTTGGAGTTAGAGATGCGGAGAAACTCCACCATTTTCATGACCATAATCAGCACTACCTCTAAAGACATGAATTCTCCTCCAGAAACAGGGGAAGCACTAGAACTACAAACAAACATATGAAGATATTTTCTCCATCATTTTTTCTTCTTCCCAACAGGAGAGAACATACCATACCAGTATTATATTCAGGATAACAGTACCTTACAAAGAGTGCAACAGATCAGAGTAAAGATATTCCACCATTTTTACTTAACCATAAGCTAGAACCATAACAGCATAAAGAGGAACTACAATAGTAAAAGTATGATAAAAAATTGTTATTGTTATCATTTTGAATAGTTAGATTGAAAGAAATCCAAGTTTGAAGGGTTTGGCCGAAGTAAAAGATACTCAAAAAAGATTTAGGATGAGATGGAGACTGAAATCTGACAAGTATGGTTGGTAATTTCCACCCAACAATATATTCTTAGACTTGAGGTTCCCATGGATAACAAGTTTATGTAATCCAGTATGGAGATGATCCAGTCCTCTTACAATACCAAAAAGAAATTTATAGATATAGGCCATTTGTGTGATTCACCATTTCCATCTGTTAAAGAAAAAGATTAAAGCAGTTGCTTAGTTTAAGTTCCCCTTGTGTAAACTCAAAATGAATGAAGAACAGAACCTAATAGAACTCAAATTCAGACGTTTTTTTTTTGTTATAAATACAACAACAACACATAAAACCTCCTGAATTTCGCACAGATGCAAATACAAAGACATTTGCAAAGAACAAGAAATTGGGTTACATATCAGAAGTTTATAGCAAGTACTAGCTTTCAAGTTTCACCATTGGATCAATGACAATTCTGATATCCTTTTGGTTTTCCAGTTCTCCAAGTCAGTAAACAACTAACATTTCCTAAATCCAACTCTATCCCCTATACTTCTCATTCAAATCACCAATTTCTACCGTATTTATCTAGATCCAACATATATTTAAACCCCCATTTCCTATAAACACCACGTATAAACGAAAGAAAATTCATCAAAAACAGGAACAAATTTACCTCGAAGAAACTGGAGCAAGATTGCCATGACCTTAAAAAGGATGAACAAGAAGCTTTCTCCTCTGGTCCCGGAATAGAATGCTTGTAGAGGAACCAAATTAGATGTCTTAATAAACCCAAGTATCTGAATAACACCAGAATTGTATTTCATTCTACCAGTACAAGCATGTCTTAAAAACCTAAGTAATTTCACTAGATTACATCACATACTTCTCAAGCAAAACCCATCCACTCAATGGCAGCAGCGACATCTCTTAAACTCATATTCTGGTATCATTGTCCACCACCATTTGACCAGTGTAGAACTACCACTTGAATCGCGCAGCAATACCACCAACACTTGCACTTCAACCACCACTGCAACTCCCATTTCAGTTCAGCTGCAACATATCTTGTAAATCACCACCAAACTACAACATAAACTCCATAACACCCATTGCTGCAGCTGCTTGCAAACCAACAACAACAGCACCCTCAACCATTCCAACTGCATCTTTACCGGCACCACTTAACAGTATCATCTCTGCAACCTAATTAACCCCCTGCAATTCATAACTCAAATTCATTCCTGCGGCTCAAATTCAAATCCCAGATCCAATTCGAACTGAACCCATTCTTCTAAACTCTCTGAACTTCAGAATGCCCATGAATATCCACCATTTATCTCCATCAATTACCACAAGCCATCAGCAACAACATCATGCTCTAATTGCAGTTTCAGAACCCTAAATTCTCTTTTTTCCATAGCTAATTTCTTAACAGCAGCTTCATCATCTCTCCATTCCATTCATATCATCTCCCTTGTATTCTTGTCTCGATCCAGGTTCATGTTCATCTTCAAACCCACCATGTTAGCTTGAATTTCACTTCAGCTTCAGATTCCTCATTTTCATCAAACCCATATCAATTCTACCATCATGAAATCCGAACTCTGTACTCTAAAGTCGAAATTGAGTAAAGATTAATGGAGACTTAGGGTGTGAAATTGATGAAGATGAAACGAAGAAGAAGAAAGGATTCGAGAGAGATTTCTGTTGTTGTTCATTTGGTAGAAAGAATAGATTAAAGATAGGAAGAAGAAGAAAAGGAGGAAAAATGAAAATTTTGGAGGTGGATGGGATTCGAACCCAGGACCTCTAAAACTATTCCGTGTTTTTGTGTTTTTCATTTTACAAAATGTCCTCAACGTTTAAGTTATTTACAACTGTTTAAAGAAGGAAAATTTAAGGAAGGACAGCTTAAACTGTCCTTTCATCGCGAACCAAATCCAATCTCATTTTAGAAAAAAAATCGCCACGCTCACACGACACAAAGTCACCATATAGGAGGCACCGCCGCCGGCTTCGGCCATAATTAAGAGACAAGTCGATTATATATCATGTCACATCTAGAATCTATAATCAATCGATATTGCTAAAAATCATTTGCACGAAAATGCTTCGCGCTTCTTCCTTTCTTCAAGCTCTTTTTCAAGGTTTCCTGAACTACAACTTGAATCAAGGACTAGACCACGGTTTTTGAAGTTGAGTGCCCATCTTGAATGAACACTCAGACTCAGCCAGGTATATTACACTCATTCTTATTGCCTCACCCTACCAGTGATGTAACTAAGGTGTAATAGAAACTTTTTTACTTCTGTCTCATTTATACACCCCCTTAACATTTGCTATTTCAGTCACAACTCTCAACACAAACGCAGTACTTTACTGAATTCTTATCTCATTCTTTCCTGATTTCATTTTCTTTCGGTTTTTGTGGGTTTTGAGGAGTGTGCTTTGTGTGAGAACTCTTGCATATTACTATAGAGACAACTAGGGATTAGAATTAGCAAGTTAAAATAGTAGTAACTGAAACTAAAAACCTGTATCTGTGCATTTTTCATAGACAGAAAACTAATTGTATTACTTCCCGAATTCAATTAAAGCTTGCTCGCTAGCTGCTTTGTCTGTTACTTGCTCACTGTTGGTGTTTAATAGGTTTGAAGATAGGGGACTGCTGCAACAAAGAGTTTCAGTACAATCATTTGCTTGATGTAATGCCACTGCAGTAGGTGGATCTGAATGTTCGATGATGATGGCAGTCTTAAAAGAACAGGTAAATACTAATTACTTTTTTTTCACTTTTAAGGTTTAAACAACTATGAAATTCTTTGGCAGTGGTTTTATCTAAACAGTCTACTATGTATGTATGTTTGAGAATAGCTGGAAAGTCATGAATCACTATTAAAGGCAAACACTTCCGATTCATGGAGGTGGGTCCAACGTGCGGAGTTATCTTTACTGTGAAGATGTTGCTGAGGCTTTTGAGGATGTTATTCATAAAGGAGAAATTGGCATGTCTACAACATCGGCGCAAAGAAGGGTAGAAGAGTGCTTGATATTGTCCAGATGTTTACAACTGTTCTTGATCCAGAGGCAAGTTGGTAGAGAACAGGCCATCCAATGAACAAAGGTACTTCTTGGATAGTCAGAAGCCGAAGAATTTGGGTTGGTCAGAACAAACTTCATGGGAGGAAGGTATGTAAAAGACTATGGATTGGTACTTGAAGAATCCTGATTGGTGGGGTGATGTCTCTGAGCATTATTGCCTCATCCAAGGGATGTTGATGATGCCTGGATCAAGAGGTTATGTGATGGGTCTGAAGATAGCAATGGGTCTGGAAATAATTGTTTTTATTAAAAATAAATGCTAATTTGTTAGTAAACGCCTTGACTTAACGGCCTCTCGTCGGTCAAGGAACCAACCCTTAATATTTCAAATGTTGGGCACCAAAGCTGCCAGATCGGGACATTTGTTTGCTACCAAACCTTAAATAACCCATTATATTTCATATGATAACAGAGCAGGCAATTTGTGACCACACCTATTTCGTGCCACTCGATTAAATGTCCGCATGGTAGACCCAACGAGTCTACAGATGAGGGGGCGAGTAGAGATTAGCCCCGCATTGTATGGTCAAACTTAAGATCCTGCAATTAATAAACCTGGCCTACCCTAAACAAAAATCTGCACACAGCTTAGCAGGCGATGGAGATTCAAACTAAAAAATAAATGATCTTACTGTATTTATCGTTGAAGAATCAAAACACAACAAGTAAATATAAATTAACAACATAGCTTCAACACCATCCTTACTCATCATTAACACACTTAGATTCACACTTTAATCCATCACAACAGTCGCCCCATTCACAAATTTCTCCCAATTTCTTACATGGTCTACAATTAGGAGCATCAGTATTACTACCAATGTCCTGGCAAGTAAGTCCACTACAGCAGTTTAGATCAAGCAGCCCACCACAGCTCGAGTTCTCTTCCGTACATGTTAGTTCTTTACATTCCAACAAATCTGAACCACTTATTAGCCTGCACTTAAGTCCAGAACAGCAATGGTAGTCCGCCAGACACGTCTTACCCGCTGGCTGACATATATCTGGTCTACATCTCGCCGAACGAAATTGAAGATCATCATTAAGATAGCAACTAAGACCATTACAACACTGGCTATCCGCCGTGCACGACTCATTCTCTACCGTACATGGTGCTTGTGAATTAACAGAATAAAACAAAACATAAGAAATCATAACCACCACCAACGAAAAACTCTTTGCATTCTTGCTCATCTCAATCCGATCTTGTTACTAAAATGATGATCTTGTCTAAATTTTTTGGAAATGAATGTGGTGTTTCCTGCTTTACAAGTGTGTATCTATCTACATATAGAGCTTGGGGATCGTAGACTTTTTTGCTTCGGAGCGTTATTGAGCGTTCAAATGGATTATAAAAGAAACCTATTATTGGGGCGTCACATTCCAATAGAGGGGCGTCACTAATAGGACAAAAACGGGTCACCCGTTAGTAATTTCAAAAACTCAATATCCAAATATTTTTATAATGACTAAATAGCCCTCGTGTAGTTATTGCTAATAGTTTAATTAACTAATAATTAGATTAATAAAATCATATTAAGAGTAGTCTTTTGGTGGGAAGAAAAAGTTGGAAAAAAAAAAGAGAAATTTTGAAGATCTCTTTTTAACTAAAACATTAGATTTCAAATCACTCAACCAATGTCCACGGTTGGGTTTTTCCTTCGTAGCCAATCGTAAGACAAATTTACGGTTAGGTCTTGAACAAACCTAATCAGAATCGAGTAAAACCCAATCAGAATCCCGATTCTACTGGGTTTTTTTGGTCGAACTCAATCAGTAAATCGATTCGGCTGGGTTTTGGGGAAAACCCAACCGTAACTGGTTCTGAAGCCTAATTTTTTCTATTTTTTTCAATGAATTTAACCATTTCAAACGTAATTGGTTTGTTGATTACGGTCACTTCTATCAATATGCTTCTTCCATCTTTAATAGAGAATTCAATCGCCGATTATAAGTTTTTCGAATCGCCGATTGATTAAAGACGATGAAATGATTTTGATTAAAAAAAAGAGGGAAAGATTGATGTAGGAGAGAAAGTTAAGAAGAAGAGTTTTCTCAATTAGAATTAGGTTTTGATTTTAGTTTTTAGGTTTTTATTTTAGTTAAAGGGTATTTTAGACATTTGGTATTAAATCAAGAATACCCCTCTATTAAAATGTGACGCCCCAATAATAGGTTAAATGTAACTACAACTTTGCACGATTTATTATATTATTCATGTTTATATAGAGAGTCGCATGCACGTATAGATCATTTCTCTTTTCCAAGAAAAAAGGTAAGAAAAATTGCTTGCACGATTTATTATATTATTCATGTTTATATAGAGAGTCGCATGCACGTATAGATCATTTCTCTTTTCCAAGAAAAAGGTAAGAAAAATTGCGAGTTGTGTATATGCCACGTTTTCCTTACACGATTTATAAAGGGCGATACCGTTTTGGCGGGCTGATACCGTTGCATATAAGATGGACAAATCTTACAGGGAGGTAGTCAAACGAGATTTCTATGGACTTCCATAGATTTTAAATTTGAGTGACTTCCGGAGATTCTCCGAAAATCTAGAGACTTTTAGAGATTCTCTGAGAGTATTTTAGAGAGTCTTTGTGACTCGTAGAGACAAAATAATGAGATTTGTAAAGAAACTTTGTGACTTATGTAGACAAAAAATGTATAATATCCCCTACAATATTCGAACCATCTACCAATTTTTTTTTTTATCATCCACGTTACTATGTTTATTAAAGTACCATAAATACTTAAAAAAATGAAATGGTTCATAAAATAAAATAAAATACGTGTCCATTTTCAAAATAAATTTTATTATTGTCCTATGCCTAAATTTTCATTCTCTCTATCCCACTCGTCCCACATTTTATACGAATAATCCGATGATAACTAGGTTGGATAAGAATGCAAGAGTGACACTTGTTTGTTGGATATCCATGACAAAAAAAAAAAAAAAAAAAAAGAATAAAAGAAGCATTGGGTCAATGCAATCCTCCATAATTTGGTTAATAGGAAGCATTGTTATCTTGACTCTCATGTTTACCAAGTTTTTTCAAATTTTCAAATCTCTCAAAATATCACCTCTTGAGGAGATTTCAACCATGCCTATTTCCATAAAAAGTCTCCCAAATCTATAAAAACAACAAATCAATGACTTTCAATTCTTATTCGAATAATGTGGGTGTTAAAGTGAATCTTACGAATTCTTAATCCAATAACATGGAGTTTTAGAGAATTTAAATGACTTAAAAAAAGTCTCTAACGAATAACAAGAGACATTGGGAGACTCTCTAAAAATCCTTATGGACTAACAGTAGATTTGGGAACTCCCCAGAAGTCCTCTGAAATCTCATTTGACTAACCCCTTGTTAACATATGCTGACCACTGGATCGTTCAAAACTGGTATCCCTTTTATAAATTATGTGTTTTTTCTCCATCTTCCGGCATTTACTTATCTTTAGATTTAGATTTAAGGTGCATATGGTAATCAAAACTAAATTATATAATACCGTAATCAAACAATAAGGTAAACACGCTAAGTTGTACACCATCTGGTCATTGGTGTATTTATCTGGTTATTGGAGTTGAAACTCGATTTGCCTAATTGTGAAATCTTGTTGGAAAAATGTGCGGCTTTCCAAAATGTAAACTACTTCCCGATAAATAAGAGCAGTCGAGTAAATATTTATTTTTTATTATTATTTATTTTTTTAAAGTAACTAAAGCCAAAATTGCACAAATCCATTACCAATACCAGTTTCTTCCGATAATCAGGCAGCCATCCATGTGGCTAGAAATCCAACTTTTCACGAACAAACGAACAAAGCACACTGAAATCGACTGCATTTTATTCCAGAAAGAGCGTTGTCTCGTCTCATGTTACGTCTGATCAGCTTGCTGAACTATTCACCAAACCTCTGGGCGCAGATCAATCTTTTAAAACGTTTTCCATAAGATACAAACCTAAGCCAAGTTCTTGTAAGAATGTTTCCTCGAGGACATGCTAACATCTATGTGTCTAAGGGTCCAGAAGAGTGACGTCATGTCTAAAAAAACAGTTTTATGTTCGTATCCTGAATACTGGCATTGCAGTACTACTAAAAGAAAAAATTCTCAACAAACAGACCTCTTCACTTGTGTATTCTAGCATGAAATTTTCTCCCAGCCACAGACATAGAGAGTCTCACTCCTAGATGCAGGCCTAAATGCCTTCCGAAATTTCAAAATCCGCTATTAGTTCCTGCACAAGATGGAATGACGAAAAGTGATTATGAGCCGACTATACGAAGAAAAATGTATCAACTAGATGACCGCTGCCACGGTGGGAAGGCCGACCGAAGAAAAAAGGAAACACTCCTGCAATTAGACTGTAAAAGAAAATTTATAGTTAAAGTGAAAATATCATTTTTCTTGAAACGGAGAGAGTACATCGTTTTATTAGTTGCAAAAGAAAATTAGTTGATGCATAAAACCAAAATATGGTTACATAAAGTATTATGTATCCTTTTGTGGTAGTTCATACAATGGATCTCCATTTTATTTTCAAAATTGTGCCTAAAATGATAAATATTTTTCCAAATTTTTCGTAAAAACTCTAAATTTAATATTGTTGTTTATACTCATTGCGTAGATTTTTTAAAACCTTTCCAACGAGATAAAATTTGTAAAATTCCAAGGCACGGATTTTTAGATATGTTATATGTGAAAGTTTGGTTGTCAATTATACCCCTAAAGAAATAGGATACATAAGGAATTATAATAAAATTTGACTTTTATATCTAGTTGCCTTCTTCTTTTTAGTTTATTTACGAAAATGTCTCAATATCTTACTGCCCTTCCTTTTTGGTTTATTTACAAAAATGTCTAATACCTTAGTGTCCTTCCTCTTGGGTTTATTTACGAAAATATCTAAATAAAAAAGGAAATAGGCTTGATACCTTTCATATTGGAGGGATAGTTTGGATATTTCGGGGGTATGACACCAAATCCAATCTTTTTTGTTAAATTGAAAAAAATCTCACGCTTCATATTAACACAAAGTCACCATATGTAAAAGTCCTCCCTCGCTTCGCTCAGTCGGCCTAATAAAGCAGGGGGGGCCTTGGCGTTCTATTGAAGCACTAAGCACAGCATACTAAGTTAAGACTCCCAAATGAAGTGAACTAGTCAAACCCATTATAGAGCAAGACAGAATATTCAGCTCTGAAGAAGCAGATGGTGGTGGGCTTGGTGGCTCAACATGATTTAAACCAAAAAGCAATCTACAATATAAAGCACAGCTTTGTTTTCGAGTGGTAATGTGGATTTATTGCGGGCAAAGATAAATCTAGCGGTCGTGGTTGTGCGGACCACACCCATAACCCGCACGTGCGCCAAGGCTAACTTTGCCTATATGAGTGGTGGTCGGGATTTATCCTTGGCAAAGATAAATCAAAGGTCATGTGATCCTCCGTGCCACACCCTACAAGTCGCACACGTGGTGTTCATTCCAATATTATGAATTAAAAATGAATACTCAAGTCAAGATATTGAATTTTAAAAATTATAACGGGAGGTTCGAACTCATGACCTATTGTGTCATAAGAGTGGCCTCTAACCATTGTTCCACCTTGGTTGGAATTGATAAAAAGATAAATCAACAAAGTGGTTGTTTGTTCAACTTAAATATTAATTAGTATAAGTATTTTATTAATTAGTATAAGTGATTTGTCTAGAGAGAAGATAAATCTATGGTTATGGTTTGTTCAACTTAAATATTAATTAGTATAAGTGTTTTATTAATTTAGGAAACATTAATTTCTCATGATAAATGATTTATTAATTTTACATCATAAATATCCCTTAATTAATATTAATACATATCTCCATCAATAAGTAATAATTTTGACAAAAATTATTTCAATAGATATTAGTGGTGGTGGTGGTAGTAGAGGAAGAAGTAAGTGGTGGAAGCGGTGGAATGTGTTACAAAGTGGTGGAGGCGGTAACATTAGTTTTGGTGGAAGAAATAGTGGCTACTGGATGGTTTTAATGGCGGTGGTATTAGTTTTTTCTTTTTGAATCAAAAATAATAAATTTTTTTACATGATGGGTAACATTGTATTGTGAAAAGTATAGTTGGTTGTTTTTACACGATCAAAAAAGGCGGATAAAAATACTTTTGGGATGATACCAAATCATATAAGACAAAATGGTTTTTTTGGTGCCACTGCTATCTTTGGTAACTGTTCGTACGCATGATTTTCAGGTATTAACAAAAAACATATAGTTGAATAAATTAATTGACGACCTAAGTTTGTTAAATCTAAACTTTATACATGACGTGTGGGATTAAAAGTTATAAGTGCGCCCAATATTCTACGAGGATGGAAAATGGTGGTGGTGGAGAAAGAAGTAATATCTCGGTGGTTTGTGGTCTTTGGCGGTTTTGATGAGTAGTAATTGACTATGTTAATTATGTCTTTGCTACAAAAGGATAACACTATAAATTAGAAATGTGGTTGATCGTCTTAATGCTAATATAAACTCGGTTAAAATACATGAAAATTAAGAAGAAGAAAAAAACATTTGGATGTCACGTTATATAATAAATAACACTAAAAACTACATATTTAGTATCAAGGTTTCTCCAGTCAATAGATAAATCTAAGGTTGTATTGAGATCCCGTAAGCATAGGGCGAGTTGGTCTTGGATTTACGAATGATAATGAATATAATGAAACGCTCCCTCTCGGTTTGTCCAATGAAAACCGAAACCTTCTAAAAAAATAATCAATCGAACAACACTTAGATGGAACGCATCACCACCAAAGTGTAAACTTCTCCGAATTGCTACATATCCGGTGAAATTTCTACAAATTAATGGGTGATTTCCTCCTAAGTTCTGCGGGGCATGCAATTAAATCTCTAATAGTGATTTTAAAGGTATTTAATAATTATAAAATTATCTTATAAGTTTTGTTTATGCAAGTATTGATTTAACTTGGGTTCTTTTATATTTTTGTGTTAAGTTGATGACTTTTTAATTTCAATACATGTTTGGTTAACAAACTTTGATACATATAGGGTATTTTCTTTGTAGAACTGATGTTAGTCTCTCATTTTTCCCGTTATCACATTGTTTCGATCCCGTATTTGTAGACATTATTTGACTAATATTGGGGTATTTGTTTAATCTCAAGGGCCGATTAAACCCAATGTGTGTTGTATACATCAAGGCGAGGTGTCGCTCTACCTTGAAACTAATAATTTTTCTTCGGAAGGTTAGTTGAATTTATGTAGATACAAATATCAATATGACTATGCTCTTTAAAACTCCAAATTACTTGAGTAACACTAGATGTGAGAACGTCATTCATGCACTACTTAGCATAGTTGGTGTGAAATCTTTTTATCCACGAATTTCTTCAATATTATGTTATCAATATGATTGAGAAAGAATCTTACACATGTTTTGATTTACTATTATAAGTTTATTTTTCAACTCACATGTGTATATCTCAGCCTTCCAATAGCCAAGGGTTCTTCATTTTTATAACTCTCACATTTTGCAAAAAATAAATAAATAGTGTTTATCTATAGTAGGGGAAAATATTATGGGTTTTGCTTCACTCCTTAGAGCCTTAGTTATCAATAATTTCGGAACAAAAGTATTCATAAACATCATGGAGTTGGATTGGCGGTTTAGGTATATGTACCGTTAGATGAAATATTCTTTTGAAGTTTGAAATTATGGTATGATGGAACAATAAATAGGGAAAAATTTTATTTTTGTATTTTTTATTTTATTTTCATGTTGGCACAACATTATTACTCCGTCCAGATAATAAATTGGAATAACATGCTTAAGTAAAAAATAAAAAGATCAGGTAACCCATTTTGTTTCCCAAAACCTATTTGAATATCAAAATAATTACTCACGAATAAAATGAAGCAAGAAAAATGTGAACAATATCGTATTAGAGACAAAACATCCCGTGCCGTTACGGCACGGGTTAAGATCTAGTCTCTAATATAAAGCATAGCATGGACAACTTAGCCTATATAAAGAGCGGTCAGGATGCATTTTGGGGAAAGCTAAATCCATGGTTGTGGTTTGCTCTAATTATGATTAATCATTATGAGTATTTTATTAATTAGTGTCTCATTAATCTCTCATAATTAATTATTAACTTTTCATTATTAAATGTCCTCTTAATTAATCTAATAAATGTGTATTTTTATGATTATCACTACTTACTTCTTCCACTAAAATTAATCATTATGAGTGTTTTATTAATTAGTGTCTCATTAATATCTCATAATGAATAATTTACTTATATTTTCATCATTAAGTGTCCTCTTAATAAATATGTATTTTACATCATTATTGCATTAGTAACTTTTTGTAATGAATATTTTAATAATCTCCCACTATAAATGTCTTATAATTATCTTAATAGATATACTTTCATTAAATTTTTTATTATTTTCTCATTAGAAACTTTTCATTGTAAATACTTTCATTAAATGCTATGCACAACTTAGCCTAGATAAAGAGCGGTGGAAGGGATACATTCGGGGAAAGCTAAATCCATGGTTGTGGTTTGCTCTAATTATGATTAATCATTATGAGTGTTTTATTAATTAGTGTCTCATTAATCTCTCATAATTAATTATTAACTTTTCATTATTAAAAGTCCTCTTAATTAATCTAATAAATGTGTATTTTTTATAATTATCACTACTTACTTTTTCCACCAAAATTAATCATTATGAGTGTTTTATTAATTAGTGTCTCATTAATCTCTAATAATGAATAATTTACTTATATTTTCATCATTAAGGGTCCTCTTAATAAATATGTATTTTACATCATTATTGCATTAGTAACTTTTTGTAATGAATATTTTAATAATCTCCCACTATAAATGTCTTATAATTATCTTAATAGATATACTTTAATTAAATTTTTTATTATTTTCTCATTAGAAACTTTTCATTGTAAATAATTTCATTAAATAAATAATAAATTTGCTAAATCCATGGACAACTTAGCCTAGATAAAGAGCGGTCAGAATTCATTCTTGGGAAAGCTAAATCCATGGATATGGGTGTTTCCACAAGTGATGTCTTGGATCGAAAGTTAAAATAAGTCCAACGGTCTAAATTTGTTTATAGTATTAATGTTCCACTAATCTTTTCATAATAAATTTTTATTAATTTCTCATAATGTCATTAATTATCCAAATAAATATCTCATAATAAATTTGTTTATTAATTTCTCATTGTGCTATTAATCATCCAAATAAATAGATAACTACATATGTATGTATATATTAATAGATAATAAATTTGATAATTATTAAACATATCAATGAAAATTTATGGTGGTTGTGCTGATGGGGTGTTGGCGGTAGTGGTGGTGATGTTAGTGGGGGTGGAGGAGGCGATAACGATACTTAGTGGTGGTAGAAGACTGAGTCGTAACCAACCCATGAAAAGGATAGGTGGTTGCCTACGTACCCTGGTGGGCATGTTAAATTTACACATCTATTTTTTTTTATATAATGTATGCGCTAAAACTACCATTTTTACCATCTTGCTCACCCTGATTTTTTATTACTTTTCATAATTAAATTCCTAGCTCCGCCCTGGCAGAAGAAATGATGATAATGGGTGGTTCAATGATTGTGTGCGTTTGTGAGCAATAGTGAAGAATGTTAATTATCTGTCATTACGGAAAAAACAACGTTATATTGAGGAAGTTGTATGGTTGATCGTTTATAGTGTTTAAATAAACTCGGTTACGATACAAAATATTACATGACGATTAGAAAATATTACATGACGACTAGAAAAGAACCTTGCACGATTTTCACTTTATATAGTAACAAGAAATGAACGACACATGTCAAAATTAACACACACGTACACACAATTTTACTTATATGATTAACCTTGTTGTGATTGTCCGCATAAACTCTTATAACAGACTTATATGATTAAAAGTTCCAAGCATATACAATAGTCTTAATTTGTTTATGTTAATTTCACTTAAAAATTATTATATTAATTTTTGTTAATAGATGTCTCATTAACTATCATAATTAACACTACACGAAATCATTGTTTTTGTAACGTCAAAAAAACGTTACTAAATATTTATTGTAGCGTCAAAAAAAAAATGTTGAAAATATGTCGTTATTATTTGTGTTATAATAATTTATCTACGGTTAACACAGTTACAAAAATAATTAACTAAGGAACGACTATATTTATGCGTTGTAGAAAATGGACGGTTGTCAAACTTATAGATGAAGAGTACAAATAGAATAGAAATAGGTCTGAGAAACTAAGAAAAAATCATTGCCCACAACTCTAATTTCATCATACTTTTTTTAGTAGTTAAAGAACGCGCAATTGGGGGATATCAAAACTAATTGGGGGATATAGGTACATGACAAAATAGGGATCCAAATAGCAAAGCTGGGTCACCCCTTATGTAATTATTTTTTTAATTCCTAATCTAGCCCTCACTAATCATGTTTAGTGGCTAATAATAATTAGTAAAAATCTTAAGTATTTGGGGATAGATTAGTGTGTATTTTTATTAGAATTTGTGTGAGTGAGGTGAGAGTAGGAGGGAAAAAATATTTGAGAGGGAATTTTTTTGTGAAAATGGAGGATGATTGTGAAGAGAGAATTGCTGCTAAGAGGTTGAAAATTTGATTTTTTTCTTTCTTTGAATCCACCATTGTTGCAAATGAAAAAAGCTCGGTACCGACATGGTATTCAACCAAAAAACCATGCCGGCATTTTTTTGGAAATTTTCATAAATTGTTTGCCACAAATTTTTTTGGTTTTGATCTTCAAAACCTTTTTTCTGTTCTAATCAGTCCACTTCCGGTAGAGTTATCTAATTTCCGAGCGTGCCGGCACTGCTTCCGGCATAGTATGCTGCTTAAACTTCTATGCCGGCACATGATGAAAAGTATCCATAAAATTGATTTTTTTTTTCACTTGACTACCGGCATGGATAGATTTATATCGAGCATGCCGGAACTCAGTACCGGCGTGGTCTTCATCCTAAATAACCATGCCGGTACTGAGGAACCCAGTATCGGCATGGTCTTCATCCTAAATAACCATGCCGGAACTCAGTACCACCAGTATTATCATCACGGGCTCCATGCACTACAACTCACAAAGACCACCCCAATCATCCGTAATGATTATTAATAAATTTATTATTTATTTAATGAAAATATATTATTAAGACATTTATAATGAGAGATATGAAAAGGTGTGTTCAAGGCTTTTATTGAAAAACTTAGAAAATTGTAGGTTACATATTTATTAGTAAAATATTTATTATTTGAAGTTAATGATACAATAATGATGTAAACAACCACAACCATTGATTTATATTTTTCTTAAATAAGTCTCAGTCGCTCTTTATCTTTCTTAACTTGTCACAAATGCAAAATTTAGATTAATACGTTAAAAAAAATATTTTACAGTTTTTTTTTTGGTATGGTAATTTTTTCAATTATAACGGCTATTTATCTTGGTTTGGTATCTAACTTTCTGAATGAGCTTTGTTACTAATAGTCCTTAATTGTTCATCTTCTTTCCTGACCCGACCCAACAAAAATCTGGCCTATAATATTTACCGGTACCGGTATTTGTACCTGATTCTGTTACTGTCAATTGCTTCGTCGAAAGGTATCATGGTGAAACCGATACCATGCACTTCCCTTTTGGGAGATGACCTTCATCCCGAAGATGCTCAGTAACATTCTAGGCTTGAATGTTATCGGAAAATCAATTGCGGAAGGAGTTGAGTCTCTAGACCTAGAATGGTCGAAGTTGCACTGGTCGACTCACAAGCTATTTGGTTGGGACTACAAAACTTCGTGGAGAGCTTTTATGAATCCACGTCCGGTAAGACAAATACAATCAAGTTGACGCTGCTTAAGAAGAATTTTGAAAAAGACAAAGAAAAGAAGTTTGGAGGATGGATGGGACCCTAAACAAATTCGTTATATCGCCACGCTTATACATTTGTACATCTTGGGCACTAGGGTATTCCCCGACACCAATGGCAACGGGTTAGTGCGAACTACCTTGAGTACTTGGATCCGTTGGAAGGTGTCTATGGATATTCTTGGGGCACCGCAGTAATGGCACATTTAATGATGGAGATGGAGAAGGGCCTCTAAGGCTAAAACCAACCAATTTGTCGGGAATTTCACTCTCCGCAGGTAAATTTTTCTTAAACTTATGTTATTATGTATATTGTTCATATGTACTCTTATAGTGAACTTAGAAACAAAACTTATTGCTTCACATTGGAATAGGTGTGGGCTTATGAACACTTCCCAACCTTGTTCAAGGCCTCTTGTCAAACTTATAGATGAAGAATACAAATAGAATAGAAATAGGTCTGAGAAAGTAAGAAAAATCATTGCCCACAACTCTAATTTCATCATACTTTTTTAGTAGTTAAAGAACGCGCAATTGGGGGATATCAAAACTAATTGGGGGATATAGGTACATGACAAAATAGGGATCCAAATAGCAAAGCTGGGTCACCCCTTATGTAATTATTTTTTTAATTCCTAATCTAGCCCTCACTAATCATGTTTAGTGGTTAATAATAATTAGTAAAAATCTTAAGTATTTGGGGGATAGATTAGTGTGTATTTTTATTAGAATTTGTGTGAGTGAGGTGAGAGTAGGAGGGAAAAAAATATTTGGGAGGGAATTTTTTTTGTGAAAATGGAGGATGATTGTGAAGAGAGAATTGATGCTAAGAGGTTGAAAATTTGATTTTTTCTTTCTTTGAATCCACCATTGTTGCAGCTAAAAAAGCTCGGTACCGACATAGTATTCAACCAAAAAACCATGCCGGCATTTGCTGGAAATTTTCATAAATTGTTTGCCACAATTTTTTTGGTTTTGATCTTCAAAACCTTTTTCGGTTCTAATCAGTCCACTTCGGTAGAGTTATCTAATTTCGAGCATGCCTAAGACTTGCTTCCAAGCATAGTATGTTGCTTAAACTTCTATGCCGGAACATGATGAAAAGTATCCATAAAATTGATTTTTTTTTCACTTGACTACCGGCATGGATAGATTTATATCGAGCATGCCGGAACTCAGTACCGGCGTGGTCTTCATCCTAAATAACCATGCCGGTACTGAGGAACCCAGTATCCGGCGTGGTCTTCATCCTAAATAACCATGCCGGAACTCAGTACCGGCGTGGTCTTCATCATAAATAACTATGCCGGCACTCAGTACCGGCATGGTCTTCATCACTACCGGCGTGGTCTTCATCCCTACCGAATTTTAAAAAAAAAAAATCAAAGTGAGGAGCCGGCAGAGAAGGAGAATGGAATTTGAAAGGAAGTGAGAAATGTTTCGAATTTAAAAGGAGTAGGGTATTTTTATGTTTGATTTAGCTTTTATTGTTTTAAAGGGTAGTTTCGTATTTTTGCCCCCCAAAAACACCCCTTAGCAGAAACTATTGGTTGGTGGAAGTAATTCATATCCCCCAATTAGTTTTGATATCCCCCAATTGTGGGTTCTTTTTAAAGCCATCCCAGTCTAGACAAAAAAGGGAGAAAGAGAAGAAATATGAGATGCAATCATACAAATTCAAGCAAATGACATAGAAATGAAATATGTAAAGTAGAAAAATTTACATTTATTTTTATTTTTTGAAATTTATTCTTGGGAAAGCTAAATCTACGGCTGTAAAATTTTCAGTTTAATTAATTTTCAATAATAAATATTCTATTGATATATTTCATAATAAATGTTTCTTTATTTAATTAAATAAATATATATTCATTAATACAATGCATAATAAATTTATTTTATATTAATGGTGGGCGGGGTGGTGGATCGATGGTGGGGATAATGGTGGTGGGTGTTAGTGAGAATGGTGGAGTGATGACGTTAATGATGGTGGTGGTGGAAGAAGTAGTGGTAGTGTGATGAGAAAGGTGTCATAAGGTAGATAAATTATTTAGTTACATTTGGTTTAATTTTTTAATTTGATGTTAGTTTTAATTTTTTTTTTTTTTTTTAAATTAAAATAAATACTAAATGCCAAATTTTTCTAAGAAGAAGATAGATCAATAGCTGTGGTTTTAAGATTTTTTCGGGTCGGGGCAGGAAAGAAGATGAAACCTATTAAAAAAATTGACCAATACAAGGCTACACACGAATCAATTGTAATTGATTTAGTTTCTCATATCTCTCTATATTCCCATTTTCTGTCATGATTTTTGTTTCTGCCAGTTGTGTCATGAAAAATATATTTTTCATGTGATTATGCATGCTTGAGAAATAGTTGGTAATATGTAAAGAGATAAGATAAGTAGATAAGAAACGAAATGGATCAAGAATTACAGATTACAAACTTTAGAAAAATGAATAAACACAAATCTATGTAAATTTGGAAATTTTTATCACCAAAGACAGAAAAATAATTCCTGAAGCTAACATATTTTGTAAGATTAATCTGATTGATATTGAAGTAATTTTGTGTTTTCAATTTTGTTACAAATTCGGTGAACGACTTTTGATGATTTATTTCTTTTTGAAGTAAGGACACTACTTTGTTTTGAAGAAGAGAATGAAGTAGTAATCTACTACCCATAGGCCCGTAGGATTTTGAGGAATTGGTTAACGATTAAATATGGTTGTCCTAAAGGATTATATAACATACAAACATAATATTAAAAGATTTGCGGCTAAGGACATGTTTATTAACCAACACCTCAAAAATAGTTAGACTTGGATCGACTTGATTCATTGTATGCAAACAATTATGATATGTATGAACTGGTGGATATAATTGAAATACATATCAATTCCATGTTGCTATTTACGGCAGCCTAAAAGCCCCTAGTTATATCTATAAAACCAGGAAGCCTTTATACCAACTAGTAAGGCCACATGTGCGATGCACATACTTGAATTGGATTCTTTTAACAACACCAAATTTGATAATAATGAAAAAAAAATCTTAAAATAAAAATTTAATATCCTTGTTTGTACTCATTACGTAGATAATTTAAAGAGATTTACAAATATATTAATTTTGCAAAAATCCGATGTGTATTTTTAAAAATATCTAAGTTTTAATTTTTTTGATCTATTTTTAAAATAATGGCATTCCTGTAAATATACAAATATTACCTAAAAACTTAGTTAATAGGGGTATTATTGTCATGTGAAAAGGCTTCACAAAAATATACCTCTTTTCTTTATATCAGTATATATAAGATAAACACAAGTTGTTTATGAAGATTTCAAATTTAACTAAAAAACAAAAGCTCTTTATATGGATCATCCAATAAATTAAAGTGGGTCCCATGGTAATGCATTACGCAAATAACAAATGTTGTGAGACGGCAGCATGATAACTGTCTACATCAAGTGTTGCTGAGTCCAGCGCGTTCTTCACTGGCCCGGGGCTGCTGCAATATTTCTAGGGAACATTGGTCCAGTAGCGTTCTTCATCAAGTCGTAGATTTTGTCGACTACATCAAGTGTTCCGAGTCCTTCAATAATTGGATTCGGAAAGACAAGAGGTTTCGCTTGCGCCCTCGTTGACATGATCAGGTTTGAGTGTGTTTTTTTTTTTTTGGTGTTTTCTTTGGTTTATGTTCTTTTTTTTTTTGTTCAAAATTTATTACAAGTGTTCTTTGTGTTCCATTCATAGGTTACGCATTATGGAGCTGATGAATGAACGTCGCGAACTGAGTATTTTGATGAACCATGAGTTGCTCACTCCTTCCTACCAGGCCTTACTTAAAGAACATATTCAAATTGGTCGAGTTTGGAATGTTACTCAGTCATCTGATTGTGTCTATGAGGTTCATTCACCTAGGTTAGCTTTATCCCCTAAAACAAGTTTTACTGCACTATAGCATACATGTAGCATTGAATCATATATTTGTTTTTCTGTATTTGTTTGCAGTGCTGCATCATATATGTACTGATTTTAAGTTATTTGTGTTGAAAAACTTTTTGCACATCTACGGGTCTCACATTGTTGATCTCCTGAGCAAGACTTACACCTGCCACAGATGGCGTGTTTATGGTTTTCCATGCTCTCATGCTACAAAAGCTATTTCCGCCAAGGGTGATAGATATGTAGATTATATCCCAGACTACTTTAAAGTTACAAATTTTCAGCAGCTGTATTCAATTACTATTAGACCAATCCCTAACTACAACAGGCCAGAGCAGTATGAACCAGAGGATACTATTTTTCTACCCCATCCACGAGTTCCACCAGGTAGGCCAAAGGGAAATCGTATCAAGAATGCATGGGAGAAAGATAGGAAGTCCGTGCATTGTTCAAACTGCAAGAAGAAAACTCATCACAACAAGGCAACCTATACTGTCATTCCTTCTTACCCCTGAGTTTTAGATTTTCAATTCTCCCCGATTAGTTCTATTGGCCACAATGCATTCTGTTTGCACATCATTTTAAACACTTTTGTTAGCTTTTTTTAGAGTACTGCAATTATGTACTGTTTTATATCTTTCTGGGACATGGTACTTTGTGCTCATTTAAGACTCATTAATCAGATAACATTATCCACTTTCAGTATTATTGGTTTGTCAGGTTGCTTTATAAGTTTGTTTAAAGAGTGCAGGAGTTATGTACTCTAAGTTGTTATCTACTCTGTAATGAACAACTATCTGGATAAATTTTTTTTCAGGTGTATGCACTCTGAAAAATGTTACAATATGTCACACCTATGCACTGCATAAATCTTACAGTTAGTATGTACTCTGTATTCTTCCAGGTCATTATGGTTGTTCAAGATTTTTTGAGTACAACTATTATGTACTCTGTATTCTTCCAGGTCATTATGGGTGTTCAAGATTTTTTGATTACATCTATTATGTACTCTGTGTTCTTCCAGGTGACAGGAAATGTCATATAAGACACACCAAACACAGAGACCATCTATGAGATTCATATTCTCTCCCATCATGAACAACCAATTTAGAGAGTCATATTCTTCAATTGAATCCCATAGATGATCTATGTTACATAAGACACACCAAATACTTCATACTATGGACTTTTACCATCCAACATGTCAACATTTTTACAAAGCGAAACAGTTGTACATAGATTAAAGACAAACACCATAGTTTCGAGAACAATTGTTATCAAAATAAGTAAGAACAATTAGTAAACTTCGAATATATCAAAAACAAACTAGCAAACTTTGAATTCTCTAGAATAACTTCTACTATGCAGTCCTATAATTCATATATGTACTGTCAGATACTAGCTTTAAAACCTTTTGGAGCATTAATATTCCAGCTCTCCTCAGGAGGAGATGTTGCTGAGAGTATGTCGCATGCTAAAGAGATCCTCTTCTTCTGCATTTTAACTTTGAGTTGTTCAGGGTCCTCCAAGCTCATTCGCACTCCATCAATGACTTCCTCCTTTGCAAGTTTCTTCATGATGTGCATGATATATATTGCACAATCTGGATAGTTACCCTGTTAAGGTGTTGGGTAACTGGTCATCTTTAATATGCGTACTAGTGGAAGGTCGCGGCGCAACAAGTGTTCATTAACTGCTAACAAGCAGTATTCTGCCATGAGATTAGCATCATCGAGGCGCTGGTCTTTGGATGCGACTATCCAAGTGTTGTAGTGGTAGAATTCGCTTTTCTCGCATTCATACACAAAAAGCGTCCAATGCACGTTTTGATGTGACATTGGAATAATAATCTTCCTGGTTCCTTCCTCCATATGACTGATGGGTACAAAGACAACAATGTTTGATGCTACTTGATGCGATGGGCTACTTACATAAAACTGAGAAAGGAAAAAAAAATATATCAGTATAGTAAATATGTACTGAAAATCATAGTGTAAAACACATATATGAAAGCATAATATTTGATACAACATTAAAAAATGTTTTATTTCGTTTAGTGAGGGAGATATGCAATTGAAATTCTCAATATCTAAAAGGTATATTTTGACTTTGGGTCACATAAAAGTGACCAGAGTTGCATTTGGGTCACCTGAAAATTTTAATTAGAGTTTGGGTCACAGGACCATCATTGACCATCTTGACTGTTTAAGAACTCAGTTATGTCCTAAAATTATTAAGATGACCTTAACAGTCTCCTAATTTTACTAACCAAACCAAACGAATTTTCATCTCCAGATATAAATAAGAAGAAACCAGAAATAAAAATCCAAGAATTATTAAAAATAATGGATCGAGAATTGAGAAGGGAAGGACCCCGATGCCCAATTTCTTATCTTTTGTGTGTGTAACAACATCAATTAACATCACAGAACTCTACCCACTTCTGCAACCACAAATGTTACATTTTCTTTGTTTTCGTGAGATTCAAAACAAATCCCATCAAAACCCCATCAATGTTGTTTGTCAAACCATTACTATCGCTTGTCTTGCTCTAGCCATATCTTCTCGATGCAAAATCTCATACAAAACCCAATCTGAATACGAGTTTAGAAATTCCCAAATCTATTGATGTTTTTGTTGAAGAAGTCCTCAAATCCATTGCCCGCAATTGAATTAAAGCACCAAAGAAATCCCTAAAATCTTCAACTATAGATGTCTTTCATCGCCCGTTCACCTGCTTCATTCAAATTTACCCACGAACTAGATATCGCACCATTACCGACATCCGATTTACAATAACATCAAGTTTAATTCTTTCCCCGATCTGTTTTCTTGATGAAATTCAAGCCATGAATCGACCCCAAAATCATTGCCAGCAACATTTATTACCTATCAACATCGATTCCAAACACCACAACCTTAAATCATCACCAAGTGAACAACACCCAATCGATTTTCATCTTTAAATTACATATCTTCAAACCAAATCCTAATTGTTCACATCAAGAGAGTATTCTTCTCCAATGAATCAATCGTTTCCCAAATTGTTCATCACCATCATATCTCGCTCAATTACACGGATCGAAGCCCATCGAATCAATCCCGGCGAGCAACAACAAAGAATACTCACACACGAGAATGAGAAAATGAATTCTTCTCGATTTAGATTTTAGGGTTGTCGAGAGATGGGTTTTGTTACACGTGCCGATCACATCCGAGCGGTAGTAACAGTGTTAACTAAATTCAAATTAATTAAAAAATAAAATTATTTTAGTAACGGTCGAGACGGTCAACGACAGTCCTGTGACCCAAACTCTAATTAAAATTTTCAGGTGACCCAACCGCAACTCTTGTCACTTTTATGTGACCCAAAGTCAAAATATCCCTATCTAAAACTAAATGAGCATGAAGTCGGATTTTATGTAAAACAGTATGAGAGATATGCACTGCACTTTCCAAAAACAAGATGCATGTTGTTTATCAAGATAAATAGAAAAACATACCTAGCCAGTTGGAACAATGTGCAGTACTGGAATGTACTTTCTCTGTACATTCACCATTTGCTCATTATGATATGCTTTTTTTCAGTTGGTATTGCTAGTAATTTATAAGATCTCCCTCTAAAGGCATGTTATGTACCAGATCTTCAAATGTCTCTGCAGATAATATGTGGTGACCAACCACAGCAGGAGCTTTTCAAGCACTGGAGCTGCGAATTAAAATAATCAAAATCATTTATAAGTTTGATCCTAAACGAAGTACGTAATGTTTGTTAAAATGCAAGGGATCTATCCAAGAGAGACTCACATTGAGGTTGTTTTGTCAAAAAGAAAAAGAAAAAGAGAAGCTCTATTTGTTGTGAACTCAAATCCTTATAGAACGGAGATTTCTTCAGCTTCAACAACTTGTATGCAGTTTTCATTTTTTTAGGAAGTTCTTGAAGATTTGGACCACCTTTAGCTTTTCTCTTTTTCACATTCTCGTCATATCCTTTTTTTGAACTTTCTCTGTTGGGCAATCTTGTTCAACTGGGGTTTCAGTTTTGGATTTTTTTTTCGCCTTTTAATTCCAGACAATCCTTTGCCACTCGCGAAATCAGGATGAACTCTTTTTTAGTGGGTTGCTCCGAGTTATTGGCTTCTGAGGGGTAAATGTGATTTTTGGAGTATATTTCTTCTCCTTGGCTGAGATAGTCGGCTTTTTCTTCTCCTTGTCCTTGACTGACGTACTCTCATTTTTCTTCTCTATTGGTTCGACTTCATTACCCTTTGTAGCCAGCCTATCTTCGAGTCTCTTGGCAAGTGGTACGTCGTCTTCCGATGATGTCTGACTTACCCCAGGTTCCTTATCCTTCAATATAGCATAAACGTAAAAAAACAAATGAGAGACTATAAAAACAAAAAAATAAACAGAATGTAACATATGTACTGTTGGATTCTTTTCAGTACAGAACATATGTACTCTTAGTTTCAGTGAGTACAGAACATATGTATTGTTGGTTTTTGCCATGTTACAAAACATATTGGATGTTACTTTCCACTTTTTTTGCTAATTATAATTACCTTTTGTAGCTCAGCAAGAATTTGGAGAGTCTCAGCATATGCATTAGCTTTTTCGGCGCTCCTAATCTTCTTTAGTAGAGCTTCCTCTGCCTTTTCAGCATCTAAAACTGGAGACTGTTGTTTGAGAATCGACAGCTTTAGTACATATGTTAAAGCATCATTAGTAAAAAAAAACATAAATGTACTAAAAATTGATATATGTACTGCTGATTATATGTATCAGAAGCATATATGTACTAAAAACATATGTACTAGGTGTTGTAACATGTTCATACCTCTTGTTGAGGTTGCTGAAGTTCAGCTTTCTCAGTTGCAGGATTCATATGAGCTTGTTTGGGTGCAGCTAGATCAATTGTTGAAGCTTCATTAAGTGTAGGTGCAGTATTGATTTGAGCTTTCTCAGCCGAGGGATACATTTGAGCTTGATCTGATGTTGCTATACCAACTGGAGCTTCATTAGGCGCAGGCGCAACTGCAAGATGGATTTGAGGTGGATCAGGTGCACCTAGATCAATTGTAGGTTGCTGCACCTCTTCTCCATTTTCTCCATTTTGATCATTTGGTCCTAAATCTAAGTCAAAAGTTGGTCTTGAAACTTGTGATGGAGGATCCATATCTTTAGCATAATATTTATCAAAGATTTGAGTTGGGTACATTTTTTCCAAGATTTCTGAACTACCAGTCAACGGGTACTCCAGATTAAGACTTCCTAAGGATGAATAAGTATCTCCCATAATTTCAACTTGTAGATATTTTGAGTACTCATCCATATAAATACCCTTTCCATGGATGGCCAAGTCAATCAGTTTCTCCATTGGCACATTATGCAGTTCTTTGAGACTCGGTAGCTCAAAAACCAAGGGCATAAACTGCATATTTGGCAACATTTATTCAAGTGAAGCACCCTACATAAATGAAGTGTCAAACCGTATTATTTTATAGTATGACAAAGGATAAAATAAACCAAACTAGTGTAACGTTCAATTTTCTCACCTGTCTCTCTCTAAGAGAACCAATTTACGCTTCAATATTACCCAGAACTTGTGTCGCTACTGTTTGTTGGAGTTCAGCCTTTTCAGCCTTTTTTCAACATATAGTGATATGTTTTTGTTCAGTATTGCAGATATGTACTTGTATGCTTTTTTCAATATAGTGGATATGTACTGACAAGTTTTTGTTTTTTACAAATAAAACTAATACTAAAATGAGTATAACTTACCTGTGATAGTTGTGGCATGTTCTTTTCCTCTTGCAGCTCTTTCACCTTTCGCTCCAAATCAGATCGAGCCCAAAGTTTAAACTGTGAAACCTCAAGAGCGTATTGTGTGGGATTTTCTTCAGGGCTCCCCATAACAGGCATAGTTGGAGTAGTATTTCCCTGTTCATTCTATTTTTCTTGTATATCAACTT
This sequence comes from Papaver armeniacum, assembly GCA_023531295.1. NCBI lineage: Eukaryota > Viridiplantae > Streptophyta > Magnoliopsida > Ranunculales > Papaveraceae > Papaver > Papaver armeniacum. The sequence goes on from JAJJWW010009478.1 coordinate 29,700, forward strand.
GAATTTCCTTTTCACCCTCTTTTACTAAGGGAGTAGTTGTAGTTGTTGATGGAACTGTGTCGTCTGAATTACCACTCAAATGAATATCTTCTTCAGATATCTTGCTATATTCTTCTTCTTCCGAGTTTGGTTGTGGAGGTGGGTAAGCTTTGTGATATATATCATTTAAAAGATCTTCTAGTTTACTCACATCAGGGGGGAGGCCGCCCTCTTTCCTGCTCTGTAACTCGCCCCACTTTGATGCAATTGTAAGCCTCAAATCCTCATGATTTACTTACAAATCCTCAAACTTTTCTTGCCAATCTTCTTTCAATGGTACGTCTTCAACTGGAAGCCTTTGAGCAATTTTATTCAACATTTATTTTTCATCTAGAGTATATTCATCCTTAAATTCTTCAGAGAACTAGAAAAGAAAATGAAAGTTCACCAGTTTTTGTATCAGTATAACATATATGTACTCAAATCAATAGTACATAACACACACACACACACACAATCATTTGGTCAAACATAAAACTACTTTTCTGATAGTGTCTAAGACAACAAATCATTTCATGTATGAAAACATAAATAATTATATTTAATGGACCCACTTTAATCAGTTTTTGAAATATGTATTGGTGCATCATTGTCTCCTAAACCAAAACAACAAGAAGCATAATGATATAAAACTTATCCTAGTAATATGTACTGTTTTTTCTTGGGGAATTATTGTGTATTGCGAAGTCTCCATATCCTTTAGAAACTCAACAGATATTTCTTTGATGTTCCACCTTGCCGCTCTCGGCAGGTATCGATCATCTGGTAACGTCAGTGGTTTCACCAAGTGAATATGCTCTGCATACAACAACTGTAAAAAAATAACAACAATATAATCAAATACAAAATCTTAAATTTAAAGTACATGAAATATGTACTTCCAAAAAAAAAAAAAAACTTGTACTACACAATCATACCAGCAAATAGACGACACAACCAGTGATGTCCTCAGGAGTGTTGTAGTTCTGATTGATTTATTTCTCTAAGAAACTATGTATCAGGTCTGGCCAACATACATTCTTTGACTTCTCGAGATCATCAACTAAACCAAAGTACTTTTCTTTAAGTTTATGAGCATCTTTTGTTGTAAAAAACAAAGTAATACACATAAACAGGCATAATAACTTGACCATATCTTCCGAGTTTGTTCAGTTTCTACTCTTGGTATCTTGTACTCAACATCTTCATCATCTTCATTATCATGTACTTGTTCATTTTGGTATCATCCTCATTGTCTTCAAAACTGTCTTCGCCACCTTCAGATTGAATTCTTCATCTTGATTCCAGTACGCTTGAGAAGGTTCATGATCATATTTTGTAGCATTGGTCTTGTAACCATGTTTTTGTCGCCAAAGTGTCTAATGTAGAATGGTTTCTGTCTCCATCCACCGCCTACCATCAAAATGGTGTCATCAATTCTTCTTCCTGCCATTCTTGGCATTCCAAACATTACACCCATTTTTTCTGGTGTCGACGTGACAACGTGTGTTTCACCTCTTCTAACAAACTCAAATGTGAGCTCATTCTTGACTCGACCCCTTTTGTAACACTTCAAGTACTTTTTAACGGCACCTTCCAACTTTTCCCAATGACTTTCTGTATACTTAGTGTGCCAGAACATTAAGAATATCTGTCCATAAGAAGATTCACCTATCTTTTGTAACTGGGCTTCACTCAAATTATAATTACTCGCCTTCATTTTGGCAACCAGGCTATGTAATGTTGTGAAACCAGATCTATACAATTTCCTAATAAATTTTGGCACAACCTTACCAGCAAAATTTAATTAGTTTTATTTCAGTATAGCATTTATGGACTGCACATTCATCATCTCTGAAACACAAACAATCAATATTGGCATTACGTACTGCATATCACTGGCTGATTATGATTATTTTGTGTCACAAACAATCATGTATGGTTAGCATAATAACGAATTTAGAGTACGTAAACACTGATATGTCTCAGTAATGCAAATATAGGCATGGCACACACTGTTATTCAACAATTTTTGAATTATGTACTGACAATTTTATGTGCCAGAAACACAAACAATGATAAATAGACACATAAACAATGTTACCCATTCACTATTGGACTTATGTACTGCCAAAAAACAACTTAATTCATAAAAAAACTCAGTATTTGATATATGTATTGGTGGTTCTATGTATAATAAAAAAAAAAAAAAAAAACACATTGCATGTCACTTTTGATTATTATTCTACAGTTTTTTTAGTTATTATTGCCAATTCTAAGTGCTATAAACACATACCAGAAGTTACATGTAAACTATGATGGGTATTATTCATCAATTTTTCATCAGTTTTCACATATGTACTGGTGGATCTATGTCCCAGAAACACAAAAAACATACTAAAAGTGTTAGAATCGATTTTTTTTTTTTTTGATTTGCTATCTTTTTACTTTGTGTTCTTCCTTTTTCTCTTTGTGAGATTGATCTTCCGATGAATTTTCAGCAGCTTTCTTCTTTGATTTTTGTGTTACAACCTTTTTACTCTTTTTCCTCGTTGATTTTCGCCTTGAAATTCCTGATTCTTCTTCTGATGACCTAGGAGCAGTACTATCATCCTTTATTATTTCTTCTTCTTTGATTGTTCTTCTGATTTTTCTAATAACCATTATCACAATCTAGGTTTTTAGGTTTTTCTCTGAATCAGAATCGTTGAGAATGAATTTGGGTTTTCTCTTCTCTTTGAGAATGAATTTTGAGATCTGTTGATATCTCAAAATGATTGAGATTCTCTCTGAATTCTCTTTGTGAAGTTTTTCAGTTTTCTCTGTATAACGTTAGAAAGCATTTAATGAATTTCTGATTGTTTTCTGCAATTTTGTACGGGAAAAAAAACCGTAGATCGTGCGTGACTTCTTCACAAGTGGTTACTACGAGGGTAAGCTGGTCATTTTGCTACTTTCAAAATATTATGGACCTAATGATAAGTCTAAAAACCGGTTGGACCCTACTATAACTAACTATCTGGGCTTAGGACCAAACAACATTTTCCGATGCTATATTCTAGATCATGTAACAGTTTTAGGGGCACATAAATAGATTTTGGTATATTGCAATTCTCTAGTCACTAAAAGAGATTTGCATTACAATGTTTGGATCAATTGGTAGAATTCTTTTCAAAGCATAGATTTTGCACTTTTGGGCCAATTTTGGATACAAGCAATTTTCGAATCATATGTTATTTTAGTTGATAATGTAGGTTTTAGATTGCGATGTAAAATTTTATTATGGGACAAATTTTGGATAAAAAAGCGTAGATTTAATTCAGAATCACTTTATAAAAATAATTAAAGTTCTCCAAAAATTATAAACAAAAGTCACGAACCTTGCGAAGTTACACAGACTTAGAACGATGATTTTGTAGCTTGCGCAAGTTACAATGATGATTTTGTAGCTTCATAAAGCCCGTTTCTCGTACTATTCGGGCCTCTCTTAATAACTGTTTCACAGACCGGCTCGAATGATCACTGTTAGCTAAAGCGGCTAGCTAGATTACCCGTTCCCCCCTTTTCTTCACCATTCTTTTCCTCATTCAATTTCGTTCTTTAAGGCAAGGAAATTCCGCTCTTTTGATACATAATTGTTAATCACTGTCTAAATAGTAAAGGGTTTCATTAAAATTTGATATTTTTACACCAATTTTATCAATTCATCTTCATATGAAGAACGACGATATTAAGGGGTTTCACTCCTCAAAAACCCATCGCTTTATCTTCAGAAAAGAAGACAATTTCGTATTCTTTTCATTATACTCGTGGAGTTCCATCGCTTGCTACCCATTTGGTGCTTCCACCTTGCTCCCTGTTGTGTTCTCGAGTTTGGCTTAGTTGCTTTGCAGGTTTTCATCTTTCTTTTCTACTTTGTGTATATTACTCATGCATGGAGGTTTACAGCCTTGCTGGTTTACATTGCGGTTTCTCTGTCTATGAAATAATGTGCAATGGTCTTCTAAGGACTGACACAGGTTTTCATCCTTCTTTTCTACTTTGTGTATATTACTCATGCATGGAGGTTTACAGCCTTGCTGGTTTACATTGCGATTTCTCAGTCTATGAAATAATGCGCAATAGTCTTCTAAGGACTGACACTTTATGCAGGCTCTTGGTTTTCGCATCATATATCAGATTTTATCACTGAAGGGAATTTACCTAAAACTATGACTGAAATGTGCATTTCTTCCAAAAGTGTGACCAATTTGAAAATTCTTCTAGAAGTGTAACCATGACCGGTCAACCGACATATATGCCCTAGTCTTTTACGGAAATACCGGATTTTGTCCTCAGATGTGTACATATCGACAACATATGTGTACACATCGGGTAAGGATGTGTAGACACCCCTTCATGGATGTGTACATATAGACACACTGATACCCCACCATATTTTAACCGATGTGTAGATATTATATGTAGACATCTAGAATCTAGGCGTAATCATATGTGGACATCCATTTTCGAAGTCTAGACATCGGACACTATTCATAAAATATGTGGACATCATGCTATAAATATGTGGACATCAGCTATAAAATGTGGACATCATCTATAAATATGTGGACATAAGGCTATAAATGTGTAGACATCGGGCTATAAAGGGTACCTTGGGTATTAGGTAAAGTCAGTCACACTTTTGGAAGATATTGGGGATCAGTCACACTTTTGGAAGAAATGCATATTTCAGTCATAGTTTTGTGTATTTCCTCTGAAGGTAATGAGTTTTCTTCATTGCAGGGCTTAAAGCGTCCTCTCAGTTAACTGAAACTAAGCTTTCAAAATAATTTACGACATTCAAGAGACGTATACGAGGCATGTTTATTCTTCTAGTGCTTTTATGTTTTGGATCATACAACAGTAGACCAGTACCATCCGAGAATAGAAGCATGTGACCATTCTTGAAAGACCCAACAAGCTCCAAAAGACTGTTATAATTCATAATTTTCTCATGTGTAATGATATGAAGATTAGTCCAAGATTCTTCAACCCCGTAATCCTGCATCACCCAAACTTCAAATTGAACCTTAACAACTTCAACAAGTACACAGAGCAACCCTTCCAACGCCACCACAGTCATCCACGAGTTTTTGATATTCTTTACAGTTTCTTTTGGTGGTTCCATCTCTTTGAATTTTCGTTTCGATATCAAAGAGATGATTAACTCAGATTCTCCAGTAATCTTTACGCCCAACCAAGTGCAAAGCTCCATTAACAAGCACCCCAGATTTAAAGCTAGAGTCGATCATATTATTATGCTCAGAGTAAATGCTTTTCCATGAATCCCTTCCTAAAGTATAGACGTCAACTAAATATCTATTATCCTCCTGATCGGTTCCGCCCCATAGTTCTACAACATGTATGACCTTGTAATCATCAATGTTGCGATCGTAACCAAAACCAAACAAATCGATTTCTCGCTTGTGTATTTTATTGATGATCTGCATATTCTTTTGTGCTCTCTAGTGGTTGGGTTCCAAAGACTAAAAGCTTTCCTTTTTCTACTCCAAGAATAAACCATACCATTATGATAGAACATGAGCATCATAGGAAACTAAACAGATTGAGAGAGAAATCTCTATTGCATTATTGTCATTAGATTGGCAAAACCGTAGTACATATACAGGGATTACAATAAACGAAAGGTAACAAAATATACAAAAGATATGTACAAAGGATGCGTACAATATTATGACAACACTAAAAATATATGCAGTTAAGAAAGGGGATATGAAAAGATATTATAGTATCTCGTAACACCCCCCACCACCACCACCCCACCCCACCCCCACCCCCCACACCCCCACCCCCACCTCGGACTCAAGATGATGTTGAACTCATCTTGAGCAGGAAAGCAAGAACTTTAGTGAGGAGCAGGATGTGACTTGGTGAATAAATCCGCCAATTGAAATTCTGAGCTTACGTGAGGAAGAGTAATTGTTCCATGCTTAAAGTGATGTCTTGTAAAATGACAGTCAATCTCTATATGCTTTGTTCTTTCATGAAAAACGTCATTATGAGTAATTTGAATTGAAGCTTTGTTGTCACAAAATAGAGGTGTAGGAGTAGAAATGACAACTCCCATGTCACTGAGTAACCATCGAAGCCATATGATCTCAGAGGTAGTATGAGCTAGAGCTCGATATTCTGCTTCAGCACTTGAACGAGATACAGCAGTCTGCTTCTTACTTCTCCAAGATATAAGAGAATCTCCCAAGAACAAACAGTACCCTGTAATGGATCGTCTATCTGTAACATCCCCTGCCCAATCTGAATCTGAGTATGCTCTAAGAATAAGTTTAGATTTAGATGAGAAGCTGTAACCCACGATATAAGGTTCCCTTGAGATAACAGAAGTATTCTAAGAACAACAAGATAATGAGTAGAGCGAGGTGCGACATGAATTGACTTACAATATGAATCGCATGACTTATATCGGGTCGAGTAATGGTTAAGTAATTCATACTTCCTACCAATTGCCGATATAATGTTGGATTGGATAAAAGCTTTCCATCTCGAAGGACCATGTCGACATTCACTTCTAGTGGAGTGTGCCAAGCATCGATAATTCCGGAGCGTGCAATGATTTGGATGCATATTTAGCTTGAGAAACAAAGTAACCATCACCTGACTTGCTAACCTCAATACCAAGAAAATAACCGAGTGGGCCAAGATCCTTCATTTGAAAACATGCACTTAGATGATTTTTAAGATCTCGATACCTTCAACATCACCGCCCATTGATAACCATATCATCTACATACAATAGGAGGATAACAATACCTTTGTTTGATGATCGTGTAAACATTCTTTGAGTCATAGTAACTCCGTGTAAAGCCATATTGAAGAATTGCACTACTGAATTTTTCAAACCAAGCACGAGGTGCTTGTTTCACTCCATAGAGAGCTCGACGTAGTTTACACACCTGATTTGGAGCATGATCTAATCCAGGAATAGGACGCATGTAGACTTCTTCTTGCAACTCCCCATTAAGAAACGCATTTTTCACATCCATTTGATGAAGATCCCACTGTCGAATAGCAGCATCTGAAATAAGTGTACGAACAGTTACCATGCGGGCATCAGGAGCAAATGTTTCCTCATAGTCTATGACATATTCTTGAGTATATCCCTGAGCAACAACACGAGATTAGCACCATTCAAGACTCCCATCTGACTTGGTTTTGACTTTGTAGACCCATCTGCTTCCAACAACAGATTTTCCGGGGGAAGATCTACCATTTCCTACGTACCAGCTTCTTTATGTGCAGTCAACTCATCTGTCATCGAATCCTGCCAGTCTGGTATAGCTACAGCTTCTCTGTAGTTTCTTGGTTCATAAACAGACATAATGGTGGATAATGAGCAATGATAATCAGAGAACTTAGATGGAGGTCTTCGATTACGAGGTGGCAATGTGTCAACTTGAGAATCAGAATCTCTTTCCAAGGCAGCATTGTTAGGTGAAGGCATAGAGTGGTCGGACACAGCTGGAATATGATGAGTATCATCTATATGTGGAACAGTTTCATTACTAGATTCAGGCACTAGAGATGTATTGGTGCTGACTTCACTAGAAAAGGGATCAGTGTAAACGAAGTTATCAAAAGAAGAGGATTTACTGTTCGGAAGAGACCAAAATGGAACCTTTTCCCAAAAGGTCACATGTCTAGAGACTCGAAGTTTTATACTAACAGGATCATAACATTATATCCCTTTTGTTCAATATCATAGCCCAAAAACACACAAAGAACATTCTTTTGAGTAATCTTATTTCGTTCACGCTCAGGAAGGAGAACAAAACACATTGAACCAAAGATTTTAAGCTCAGAGTAATCAGGTTTCTTACCATAGAGACATTCATAAGGAGAAATACCTCCAATGATAGATGTTGGAACACGATTGATAGTATAAAGCTATTTGTAAGAACCGACTCTCCTTTAAATTTGATGGAACCGATGCGAAACTAGTTGGGTTCTAGTTTGTTTGATAATATGACGATGTTTACGTTCGCAACTCCATTTTGTTCTGGAGTTTCGGCACAAGATAGTTGTAATAACGTGCCTTGAGTTTTGAGAAAATCTTTGAAAGGAGTGGATATATATTCACCTCCTTGATCAGTTAGAAAGATTTTGATAGATTTACCAAACTGAGTTTTGACCATAGTTGAAAAGGTTACATACAAGTTAAGAAATTTTGTTCTTGAACTAAATAGATAAACCCAAGTAAACCGAGAATAATCATCAATGAAACTCACATAATATAGCGCACCTCCTTTTGACATTCTTTTGGAGATTTACCCCAAACATCGAGTGAATAAGAGCAAAAGGTTGAGTAGTTTTGAGGTGCTTGCATTAAAAGAAAGTCTTGGTTGTTTTGCCGGTTTACAAGAAATGCAACTAGCTTCTTTGTCTACTTGTATATCTCCTAGTAGACCTTTATTGACCATATATGAAAGACGAAAAAGAAACATGACCTAGTTTAGAATGCCAAGACATAAAAGGAGATGTGGAATGAGATGTAGAAGTTGTAGCAGCAACATGATTTATGAGTTTTGATGGAATAATCGAGTCTGTAGAAGATACAATCGACCCACTCTTTGACTGTCTATCCCAAATAGCTTCCCTGTTTTGAGATCCTGAATAGCACAACCAATAGGAGAGAAAACAATGTTAAAACCTTGATCACATAGTTGACCAATTGAGATGAGATTCATTGTAATCTTAGGAACAAGAAGAACATTTGGTACACAAATGTTATTTGAATCTCTAACCACCCCAATGTGACTGGCGGTTACAACAGTTCGATCAGCAGTGTGAATCTTAGGAGCAATAACTGGAAAAAGACTGTCAAAAACTTTCGAATCATAAGTCATATGGTTGGATGCTCCAGAATCCAGATACCATCCAATTGAGAAAATACCTGAGGAAGTAGAAAAGACTGATGCAGCTGCAGTATTGTTACTGACTGAAAGAGCTTGTTTAATCATCTCCTGTATGTCAGCAAGACTAGGTGATGATGTATCGAGCGTAACCATTAATTGAGATGATGCGAGATGGTAATGCTTCAAAGATATGCCCCAGTGCGGCAGTGAATCTACTTGAACCATTAAACCTGGTTGTACTATTAGCATTTAATCTCCGTATATTCACGGGAGGTTTGAGAAGTACAGTTTCTGGTAGAATGCCCAAGTTCTTTGCAGTAGTTACCTTTATGTAGTAGGAGTATCTTGCGGTATTTCAACGGGTGGCAAAGTGCGGTTCCTTGCTATGTGACCGGTTTTCTTGCAATTATGACAAACGGAGTTGTGAAGAATCACGCTTGTGTTGCAAAACTATTTTCGATTGTTGATGTTTGAACGATGTGCAGGCATAGCAAATACTCACGAAATCTCTGGCCAGATCTGTTTGCGTGTCTCTTCGGTGATCGCGCTCGAGATAAAGCGGTTTCTACGGATGGGAGAGGTGAACGATGAAGAATAACACCTCTGACTGATTCAAACTCTTCTCGTAGAGCCATCAGAAGTTGAACTAGTCTTGTCTCTTCTCTATACTTCTCCCATATTGCCAAATCAGTTGTCCATTTTGGCTCCATAAGTGCAAGTTGATTCCAAATCACAGACATCTCAGAGTGAAAATCAGAAATCGATTGATTTAATGGTTGTTTCATAAAACGAATATCTTGTTCAAGTTTGTATCTTTGAGCAAAGTTAATTTGTGTGTACCTTTTTGCGAGAAAATCCCAAGCATCTTTAGCAACTTCAAATCTTGTAAGCTGCATACTGATTGAAGTAATCACTGTGTTGCCAATCCAAGTCAGGATCTTGTGATTGTTTGTCTCCCAGGTTTCAAGACTACTTGTTGATGTTTCGGTTCCCTTATCTTTGATGATAGAAGTAGATTCTTTGGGTTTTGTTTCTGTCCCATCTATGTATTTCCACATGCTTTTGCCTTTGAGAAAGCTTTTCATAAGAAAACACCAGTGAGTGTAATTAGTACCATCTAGTTTTGCAGTAATAGGCTGAAAATCTTCGCGTGACATGATTGTCAGGAGGATGAGAAAGGAGTAACTGGATTAGGGTTTAACAACTGAAGATAAAGAGTGTTGAGACACAAGAGTAAAAGATTTCTGGCTGGCTTAGGGATATTGTTTGTTTGCAGCAGAAGGTGGCCTTTCAGATCTTACCTAGCTCTGATGCATGATAGAACATGAGCATCAGAGGAAACTAAACAGATTGAGAGAGAAATCTCTATTGCATTATTGTCATTAGATTGGCAAAACCGTAGTACATATACAGGGATTACAATGAAACGAAAGGTAACAAAATATACAAAAGATATGTACAATACGTATACTTAACACATTACAGTAACCATTCAGTTGAATGTAGTCATACTTAAATGGGTAGTAGTAGTCATACTTAAATGGGTAGTAGTCTCTTTCGACTACATTGACAGGATGATCATCCAATTCTATTGACGACGATATCGAATCATTACTTATGGTACAGATTTCACAACCATGCTTGGTAGCCCAATGAGTAAACATGAAACTAGGGTTATTCTTCTGGATAGTCATGTTATGGTGCATCTTAACAAAAGCACGATTGGAAATTATTCGAAACCAAGCTAGTTAGGTTCATCTTCTTCAAACCCTCTTATTTTTATTTTCTCTCCTTCTCTTCGTCAGTTTTATAAAGTGAGTAACTATGTCTTGGTATGCAGATACTCAGTTGTTTATATATAACGGGTTATCCGTATTTAGGATTAAGAAAGAATATGGTACCCCTCTTACAGGAAGCGATTTTGAGTATCAAGAATCCCTTTATTTCTCTAAGCATCTCTCTCTGGGAAATAATAGAGAGGGCGAGTATGCCGCTTTCAAATCTAGCTTCTCTACGAATGGGACGTATAATCATAAGGGAATAAGCTCCCAAGGATTGGTGGTCACTGTAGTTGGAGGGCAACTTACCTGGTCACGTGAGGAACAAAACTCGCTGTTTTACAATCTACCTGGCATTCCTAATTACGAATCAGTTACGGCACTGTTGGCTTCCGACACCAAAAATGGTTTAAGGGAAAAAATTTCCGACTTGGAAGCAAAAATTTCCTTAAGTTTTTTGCTTAAGGAAAAGTGTATGCATGCATAGAATGAGAGATACACATAAGGAAAAGTGTATGCATGCATCTGGACGGGCTGTTCAAGAGCAATTTCGTATACAGCTCAGCACTAGAATTAATTAAGTTTACTTGGACAAAGGAGTCGTCTTTAATCAATAAATTAAGTTTACTTGGACAAAGGAGTCGTCTATAATCATATAGTTTAAGTGTTAGTTGGATTGGCTTTTCATAATGAGATCATATCCACCGGCTTGCCAATTCTTTAAGGTTGCTGACATTAATTTAAGTGGAAAAACTTGACTCCTATTGCAGCACGACCAAGTTGATCCAACGGATTGGACAGGTCGATTACGCAAGTAGCCAGTTATGTAGAATTTCCAGAGCCTTGGATCAACTCACAAGTCATTGCTGAGACCGAATTATCTTGGTTCATATGGGAAAAAAAAATTGTTCAAGGAAAAGCAAAAAGCGATACGAGGAAAGCAGAAATCGTAGTCTGGGACGGTATATAAGTTACGACATTCAAGAGACGTATACGAGGCATGTTTAATTTTCTAGCGCTTCTATGTTTTGGATCATACAACACTAGACGTATACGAATTCTGGTTGCAGTAGGAAATAGGATTATATTAAGAAAGGAATGCAGAGGTTCAATAAAGGTTAAGAAATCAGAATTCCGGCACAAGGTGACGAAAGCCCAAGCCCACAGAACAGAATTACTCTCGGAGTCTCAGTGTTCTGACAGAGTAAAATATGAAGGCTTATGCATTGACAGACATCTGCCAAAAGCTGTAAGATCTTATATGATAGCTTGTTAAGGTGATACAGAGAATAATTACATTGATATATGACTAACAAACTAAAATCTGAAGTGCAGATGTCAACCGTCTGTGCACTGCAGGACAGGCGGATTGCAGTGCACATCCGGAGATTGGAGTACCCATCTCTCCTGCATGATCTTCTGAGACAAGCACTGGAATTACAGATCTGGGTGCAATGGAATGGAGAGAAGGAGGCTAACTGTTTCTAGAGTTTCTTAGGAACCGGTAATACTATACTATGTTGACCAACGTTGTCATGCATGACCTTCTGGATCCTTTTAAGGAGTTCAATGGCGTCCGGAGCTAGGAACCCAAAAGTATCAAAAACCCAAGTGTATGAAAGCATGTATACTTCAAAGAAGTTGTTACCCTGCGCGGAATTGTAAGCCATGCCATCAGTGTGACCAGAAAAACAAAGAAGCCACCTACACTTCATGTTGTAGTGTCCACCTTTTCGACCCCAGCTGCACTTCTTGCAAAGCTTTGAGAACGGCAGACATTATCTCGCGAGGATGAGATCCTGACTGCAACAAGGCCGATCGAAAACAAATGTGATCAGAGATATGTTGAACATCATATTAACAAAATTCACTAGTACTAGTGAACGAGTATTATTGCACAAAAGTGAATACTGGAATGAGTTGCACCATAGCAATATAACAACAATACTGCAAGACTGCAACTTTATCACATGTACGGAGAAGGTGGAAGAGTTCATTTTCTCTCCACATGAACCTGTCTTAAAACCAAGACACACGGCTACTAACTGAAGAAGATAACATTCTGAGAAAAAATTAGAAAAGAAAGCAGTTGGTTTCCGAACACAGGTACCTGTAATTTTCTGTCTGTGTATACTTAGGATCACTTAATGTTTACATAGAATACTAAAGCAAAGTGACAAATCAGGTAAGCTCTCAAAACCAAAAAAAGGAAATAGGGGAAGAGAGGAGATGTGAGTCAAGCACGATCCATGGAGAAAATCCTATTGACAACAATTACCAGTCATGTGATGTTATCGTCGTTATATTACTTGCTTGTTTCCCTAAACATGTTTTAGATATAGCGTATCTCAATTAAAGCAATCAATTCTAGTTGGTCCAAAAGAAAAAGAAATCCAACTCTGTGGTCCTGATTGTGGTACAAATAGACATGGTTTTGATAACGTCAAACCTAAGTTGTAAAAGTCGCCCAAGGGCTTAGGCGCCAAACTGTGAACAAATTTTTGGTTTTCTAATTTTTCTCTGGGCGCCTAGGCGCGCTTAGGCTCTAGGCGAAGGGGCCTGGCGCCTCGTCTAGCGCCTAATACAGGCCAATTTTTTTTTTTGATTTTTCTTTAAGTAAGTTCCCAGAATTTCACTTATGACTTGTTGGACTCACAACACATGCTCTTTTGTAAAATCACATTTTTATAACGACGTTCCTCAAGTGATAAAATATTCAGAAACATACAATCCATGTTCGCCTTTGGTGTATGTTCGATGTCATCTCTAATGCCATTATTCCTACTTCTGCAACTTTTGAATAGGGAACAAAAATCCACTTGAAAGTGGTTAGAAGAAATTAACTTATCATCTGGTGCTAAATACCATAATTGTAGCGTTCGGTTGGGGGATCAACATCTCGTTCAATAGACTCAGCTCGGAACGCCTCAGCCAACGGGGTTCACCGATGGATGGCATATATTATAATGACAAGCAGTGATAACAGAACGTCATTATAAAAATTGTTGGAAATATTAATTCAAAATATTTTGTATTTCTTTTTTTTGAAGGTAATTATAACAAAAGGAAACTCCTAATCATGTGATTCAGTTTCGTTTGAGGTTATTTCAGAATGAGATTGCCCAGCGATGGCTGAATTAGATGGATTATGAGTTTCAGAGATTACACGATCAACAGAAATTAGAGGGTTTTCTTCATGAGCTTTTACATAATCAAAAGTAATTCTAGGAACTAAAAAAAGAGGTGCAGATTCTTCCCAAGTGCAATTGAGATAGATTTTCAAAGATTCTGGAGCATCTTACCTTCCAGATAAACCAGCACTTCGTAGAGGCTAGGGCCATAGAGATTAAGTCTCCATTTCCCGATCTCCGTCTATTATAAAGATCTAAGAAAGAAGAAGCATTGATAGTGTTAGAAATTATTCCCTGAGAAGCACAAGGTACATTCCAAACTAATTTTGCATAAGCACAATCGAAAAACATGTGTTGAGAAGTTTCTACTACACACTTACAAAAAAACACACTCAGTTTCTACGTTTCCTAGTTTGTGTCTTGTTGGGAGTGCATCTTGGATACATTTCCAAATGAACAGTTTCACCCTTTGTGATGTATCCATGTTCCATAAAGAGTTCCAGAATCACCTTGAGTCTGCAGATACAGAGTTAGTTGGATCTTGATGTTTAGCATAGAAAGATTTCACATAGAAATTTCCATCTTTTGTAAGACTCCATCTTAACCTGACCGGTTTCAGTAAGCCATTAGCATCAGTGTAAATTCTGATGTTAAGAATGTCGGTGACTATAGGTTTATTAAAGATAGCATTTAGAGTACTAAGATTCCACTTCTGAGTGTCATGATCGATTAATTCTGACACAAGTGTTAGATTTCTAGAATTTTGAGGGTAGATTTCAGATAAGGTGATATCCTTTCCTGCTATCCACTTATCTTTCCATAGACTGATGGACTTTCCATCACCTACTTCCCATATACTGAATTTCTTTATATGCTCTATGCCCCGAAGAATACACTTCCATAACCAAGAAGAACTGTTCATCTTCTTAGAGTGAAGAACGCCCATTTTTTTTTTTTTTAAATATTTACCTTTTAAGATTTTAGCCCGAAAATCATCTGGACGGCTAACCAGACGCCAAGCAATTCTACTAATCATTGCTTGATTAACCTTGTTAGCATCTTTAAACCCCAAACCCCCCTGATGAACTGGTTAACATAAAAACTCTAAAGATTTGATATATATATATGTATATACCTTTAGATTTTTTGTTTTGTTTTCCCCCATCAAAAATCACGTTGAATATCATTAATCCTAGCCGTAATTTTCTTAGGTAGCACAAAGTAGCCCATGCTGTAAATGGGCATACCGGATAAAACAGATTCATTAAGAACCATTCTACTTGGTTGAGACAAAATAGTTCCTAGCCATTTTTTAACTCGTTGTTCCATGTTTTCTATGATACCATCAAAAGTTTGGAGTATTGATCCGTCAATAAAGAGAGGAATACCTAGATGAGTATATTCTTAATTTTAGTCTTTAGAAAATGATGGAACTAATCTTAGTTTTAGGTAATGTTGGAGGTGCTGTATTATGGACGTGCGAAAAAGTGGAACAAGTGGTATAAGGACCTGATCCTATTATTTATTACTCCCTCTGGGAAAGAGATACTTTCACTTTTTCAATTTGGCCAATTTTTAGGCAAAAATGAATAAATAAAAGTATCACTTTTCCAAAAACAGAGAGAGTATTTGGGAATAATTATACGTGTTTTATTTGGAGAATGATTCCAATAAATTATGAATTAATTGTTAGTTGGTTAACTAGTGGGGTAGTGGTTTAGTCTGATGTAAACTCTATTTGAGGTCGTTTTTTTAGGAGACTTTTATCAATGTACTTCTAATATTTCTTTCTCTCTGTGCCATGTTGGGAAATTCCCACAAAAGCTAATACTACCTCCGTCCCATCCGGTTTGCACTATATTTTTTTTTTTTAGACTTATTGATATTCCTGCATCTGGATGGATAATTGTAAATCAATTTATTTGATTCTGGAATCATCGCAATAGAAGTCACAAGACGCATGGTGACAAGAAAATTTAGGGGATGAAATATATAGAGACAAATGTTATACTACCTCTATCTCAAATTAGTTGGCATAAACTAATATAATAAAACGGACCAATGGAGTATGCAACAAAACAACTCATTTATGGAACAACTCATTTACGGACCACTCTTTATAGTGTATCCATTTAATGGGGAAGTTTTTTTCTAGCCCAATTTTTTAATTTTTTATATAAAAAACCCTTTAATAAGATTTTATATATGAGTAACCCATAATTAAGTATCATAATATTTCTTTACAAAAATAACCTTTCACCTAAAAAAGAAAATAACTACCAAAAAAAAACGTGAACCTAATAATCCCTAAAATTACTCCCTCAAGTTTACCTTTTCCTATAATAACTCACTTAATGGACTCCTAAAAATTCTCCAACTAATATTAAACGTATTCCTAAAATAAAAAACTTAACCAAAATGGAATCTTTTAAGTGAAAAACAAAACTATCCATAAATTTTGTACGAAAAGTCAAACAAGATAAAATTAGTTAGATCTCCTAAATTAACGTTTTATTTTGGTTAATTCACGAGTTAGGATAATTGAAAATATCAAAATAAATCCTAGAAAAACAAGACAAAAAGGAATCGGTGATCATCGATACTTTGGGTTAAAATACTTTATTGATCCCCAATATCGTGAAAAATAGTCACCCCATGTGAAAATCACTACTCTACTACCACAAGTTGGGATAATTGCAATGATCACATATTTCCTCCTAGAAAAAAATAATAAACAGGAATCCGTGATCAGTACGTTGGGTTAAAAGACTTTATTCATCTGCATTACTAAATCAGGATCACTCCAAAGCATCCGAACCGGCACTGAATTCCCATTATAGACTAATCACAACTCGTATGAAAAAAAATAAAAAAAAATAATCTAAACCCCCAATATCCTATTTTATGGATTAGTTTCCCAATCCAACTCCTTGCAAGTAGTGTACGTACCCTATTCAAAATCCTCTTTGCACGGCAAATTTTGATTTTCACTATTTTGTGATAACAGTAATACACCTCATGAAAATTCCAATTTTCACTATTCAGTGATAATTAGAATTTTCCTCAAAAAAAAATCTAATATCACAAGAAAATATTAGAATTGTAGGGTTTAAACATGCTAAAAAGAAGATTCAACTTGAACAAACCATGAAAGAACTAAATCACCTCAAACCAACTAATAAGTTAGGATTAAATCTTTTAATTATATCCATGCTAAAACAGGGTTTAATGATGTCGAAAATCTCTACAAAGAATTGAGACAGGAAAATAAGTGAAGGGGTGATGATATAGAGTAGCACAGGAGATAAGTGTGGTTGATCTTCAACTTTAATTATTCACCGAACTCTTAAAAATGGAGAAATATAAAGAGAAAGTACTAGAGCGTGAAACACTCTAGTGGCGTCAGTTAATGGCGTCTGTTAAATGTGTGAAACACTTTTTGATTTTTCTTTAGGTCAAAATTAATGGCGTCAGTTACTAAAGCCTTGAAAATAGGACGTCAATTACTAGATCGTAAAAACTGGTAATTTTTTATTTAGATAAATTTGTTAATAATATGTAATTAATAAGGCTAAATTAGTCTTGCAGAAATTTTGAAAATCTAATTTTAATCTAAAATTAATAATCCTAACCGTACATCTGGTATTTTGGGCTACACATATACACCATCTTAATGGTGGGTTCCTGAAAGAGAGAGGAACCAAACTTGGGTTCTTTAGAAATTTCCATTCCATTTAATTGTAGAGTGGTTCTAGACATACAACATTTTAGACAACACTAAAACAACCTCCTCACATGATGTTAGTAAGGGGTCTATTTTTGGGCCCTATAATTAGAAGTTATGTGAGAGGGTTATTTTGTGTTGTCTAAAATGTTGTATGTCTATAATTTTTGTTAAGCGTATAGGTCTAGGCATATACTCCCACTCATTTATGGACTACTCTTTATAGTTTATCCATTTAACTGTATAATTTAGACATGTACTCCAACGTACCACATATAGGGGTGGAGAGAGAAAATTTCCTTAATTAAGAAAAATACATTGGATTGTGAATTTTTTTTTTACGTTTTTTCCATGATTTATAAAGGGGATATAGTCCTATTTTGATGCCATTTCATATAAGACAAAAAAATATTACGCAATCCTGACCGTTGAATGGATGAAATGGTATCCCTTTATAAATCATGTTTTTTTCATGGTTTACCTCTGTTCCTGTTAAAAACGTCCACCTATCTAATGGGACACGCAAAATGCAACATTCCACCTGTATAATGTAGGTAGCATGATTCAAGTTGAATTGTTCGCCCGAGCCATAAAAGATGAACACTAGTTATTTCTTTCTTGATTCATGCTACATAAAAAGTTTGATTATGTTGGCGATTCCTGCCACTGATCTGGGTCGGAGCACCACTTTAGCTTCACCCCAAAACACGCCAAGAAGCTAGAGTACCTTACTGCTCTGAATCCGAGTCTGATGACTAGGCTGCAGCTTCGTTATCATCGCCATCATCGTCTGAAAAGGCATCATAACCATTCCAAGGACCCGTAACATGTGCAACACTCACACTTGTCTAGAAGATCACCATCAACCCACACACAAACAGACCCAAATATGCCAAGATGGGTAAGATTTTTGCACTTCCCAACCAATTGCATCAACCGCTAAATCAACCATAACGCCAAGGCTAAGTCCTATGGGCTAGATTGGACTGCTAGATTGGCCAAAAAGTGTTGCAAATCATGAAAAAAGTGTGGAAAAAAAGTTAACACTCAATCTGGCTACTTCTCTCTCCTAGCAGTTGCTCGCAGTCGCACTATCGGCGAGATTGAAACGCTGAATGGTTCGGCGCTCAAAAAGTAGTCCAAACGATGAACCATTCCGCGCTAGATAAATGTTTTTGGAGAGAGAGAGAGAGAGAGAGAGAGAGAGAGAGAGAGAGAGAGAGAGAGACGTAAGAGAGAGAGAGGGGGAGGGAGAGAGGGGGAGGGAGAGAGAAGAAAAAGAGGGAGGAAAAGAAGGAGAGAGGAAAAGAAGGAGAGGGAAGAAAAAAAGAGAGAGAAACGCCGAACGGTTAGGCGTTTAAAGCCGAATGGTTAGGCATTTCGCTGCTAGATTGGCCATCCCATAGGGGTTAGGAGGTTGCCCTATCTGACGTGGATGCCAATCTAGCAGCTAGATATCTAGCCCATAGGACTAAGCCTAAGTCCTATGGGTTAGATTGGACTGCTAGATTGGCCAAAAAGTGTTTCAAATCATGAAAAAAGTGTGGGGAAAAAAATTAACACTCTTTCTGGCTACTTCTCTCTCCTAGCAAGTGCTCACGGTCCAACTATCAGCGAGATTGAAACGCTGAACCGTTCGGCGCTCAAAAAGTGACATAAACGCCGAACCATTCGGCGCTCTATATTTTTACTAATTTTTGAGAGAGAATGTGATGGAGAGAGAAGAAAAAGAGGGAGAGAGAGAGAGGGGAAAAAAAGGGAGAACGTGATGGAGGGAGGAAAAAAAGGGAAAGAGAAGAAAAAGTTGGAGAGAGAGAGGAAAAAGGTGAAGAGAGAGATAATGATTAGTTTTTGAAAAAAATAAAATTATGTAACGCCGAACCATTCGGCGTTTTGTGTTGTTCTATTCAGCGTTTCGCTGCTAGATTAGCAATACCATAGGACTTAGGAGGTCGCCCAGGCTGTCGTGGATGACCAATCTAACAGCTAGATATCTAGCCCATAGGACTAAGCCTAAGGAAGCTCGAGATAGCAAAGACTTGCCATTATATCAGCTACAACCATCGTTTCTCCATGATTAATCTTCGCAGCTAGTAGTTTTCCAGCCTCTTCCCACTCTACTGGTGGCATGTTCCTCCTCAAGGAAGTTAGAGATTTGCAATTATTTCCCAGAATTTCAAGTCCACTGCAAGTAATTAACCTGCAACCCGAGTTGCTGATGTCTAAGAGTGTCAACTTTGCAAAGGACATGACATGCTTCTCGACCATTTAATTGGTTATTCCACTCGCTGGGATCTGTAGTACCTTGAGGTGTTCAGCCCTACAAGAAAGTAAACAAAGAACAAGCATTAGTTCAGGAGAATCAGTTTGAATCTTCCAGAATAAATCTGTTTTGGTACCTTGATCACTGACAAAACAATCCAAGAAAATGTCATTTGACAAGCATAAATAATTTCAATATCAATTAGAAGGAATAACTTAAAGGAGATACAAACATATTGGATAAGTTATTTAGTAAGACAGTAAATATGGCACTAAAGGAAAAATATGGAATGCCAAGTTACAAAATGCAGGCAAAGTCGGTACCTGTACTAAAGGAGAGGGAGATGTAGACTCTGTGTTCCTTAGAAAGGAGTTTCGCGTAATGATGGTCAAGTATGACCTAGTGTGACAAACACCGACAGAATGACATCCCTTGCTCACAGACCAGACTGTGAGACTGTCACATACTTGAACAGAATCAGACTCTATCATACATTCATACTATAACCAGGTTGTCGGACCAAAGATTTTGCTTTTGCAATCTCTCTAATTCTGGCTGCTGCGACCCATTTACCAGCTTCTGCGTATAAATTTGCCAACAGAACGTACGTAGCTGAGTTATTAGGATCTAAATCCAGTAGTTCCCTCCCAACAATGTCACCAACCTCCACATTTCCGTAAACTCTACAAGAAGATAGTAAAGCATCCAGTGCAGAAGTTCTTTCTTGAGGAGGCAAATCTTCGAACAAGACCATAAGCTTCTTCGAGCCGACCTGATCGACTTAATAAATCAATAGCGCAACTGTAGTGTTCTGTATTTGGAGTAATAGAATGTTTCTCTGCCATGGACTGGAAAATACGCCATCCTTCTTCCACATATCCTCCATGACTGCAAGCAGAGAGGATTGATGTGAATGTTATATCATCTGGTTGAAAACCTTCCTTCAACATCTGGTTAAACAGGTCAAGTTCTTCTAAACATTTCCCATGCATCCCAAAAGCAGAAATCATGGTGTTCCATGAAATTTGACTCTTCTTTACTACGGACTTGAACAAGTATTCAGCAAGATCTAAGCTTCCGCATTTTGCATAAGTTGTTAACAGGGAATTGTTGATCAGTATCTCTTTCTCCAATTGATTCCTGTATATGTGCCCATGAACCTCTTTTGCTAGTATCAAACAACCAAGCCGTGAAATGGCCTGGAGCAAACTTACTAAGGTGACTAAATCAGGCTGGAGTCTTTCTTCTTGCATTAAGCGGAATAACATCAGTGCATCGCTGGCATACCCATTTTGTGCATAACTGGTAATCATCGACGTCCATGAAACCAAGTCTCTCCTTGTTATCCTGTTGAAGATTTTCCTTGCAATCTCAATCCGCCCGAGTTTCGCGTACATGGAAAGAAGCTGATTTAATATATCGACATTTGATCCCATCCCTTGCCTAACTATGTAAGCATGGACTTCCTTGCCGATTCTTATTTCTCTACAGTCTGCAGACAAAGAAAGAAGATTAAGAATGGTCGCAGGGTCGGGTTTTATACCTGCTCCAATCATCCCACGGATTGTTTCTAACGCTTTATCAGTAAACCCAGCTTGGAGATACCCGGATACCATCACATTAAACATAATTACGTCCTGTGCTTTGATCTCATCAAACAGTATCCTTCCCTGGTTTGTTCTATTGCACTTGGAATACATTTCGATCAATGCAGTGGTTGCAACTAAATCCAGCTGAACTTGTTTTCGAATTATATATGCATGGATGCTTTTGCCTTGACGGAGGAACTTCATATCACCACAGCTCGAAAGCATGTTTGCAAGGGTGATCCTATCAGGCAATATATCCTCCTTCGCCATCATCTGAAAAAGCTCGAAAGCTTCCAACGGTTGACCCATTTGAACATGGGAAGCAATCAACGCATTCCAAGAACCAACACATCTCTTATTCATTCTATGAAATACGGATCGCGACATTTTCAAACCTCCGCATTTACTATACATGTCCATAAGACTAGTCTCAAGTATCTCATCAAAAGAATCAATTCTCCTTCTAATAGCATATCCATGAACATCTCGACCCTCTTTGTACGCTTCTACATTAGCCGCAGCCTGCAGCAAACTAACCAAAGTCACCTTGTTAGGATCCAACCCATCTTCGTTCTGCATAAGTCTAGCAACTTCAAAAGCTTCATAACAACTATCAGAAACCTGTGCAGCATACCCAGTAATCATTGCTGTATAAACAACAACATCTCTGTCAGACATTTCATCAAACACTTGTCTCGCATCAGTAATCCCTCCATACTTCGAGTAAAACCCAATCAGTGTAGAACCCACAAATCCATTCTTCTGTAAATTATATTTCAAAGCATCCACATGAATCCCCCTACCAAATTCTAATGATCCAATCACAATACAAGTTTTCAAACCAAACGTGATTGATGAACTATCTATACTAGAATGTTTCTTGAAATCACAATACAAATTCAAAACTTCATTATGATGACCAGTTCTGAAATACCCAACCAAGGTTGAATTCCAGAGAGATTGGCTTTTGTTTGTAATAGTGTTGAAAACCCTTTTTGATTCAGTCAAGTTATCAAACTTTGCATAGCAAACTAATAGTTTAGAACCCAAAAAGACATGGTTTTTTAAACCTGAAGTTATAATGTAAGCATGAACTTTTTTCAGGGAGTTGATATCTCTACAGGAGTCTCCTTCTAAGTAAGAAACAAATTTATCTGCTGAAACTAAGCGTTGTGGGTGATGTTTTGTGGTAGAAGAATAATGGAGAATTTTGGTCAGAGTTGTAGTGAAATTGGGTAGATTGTGCAGAGATTTATGTTTTATTGATGGATAACCAGATGACAAAATAAGCATCTTCGTTTTTCATGAACGCACTTTTGGGGACTTCTCGGGGAGTTGACCACATTTGTGGTCATGGGATTTGGGGTGCCCTACTGGGGGTTAGGGGAGGCTCAACCCAGCCAGACCCATGTCCCTACCCGAACCCAGCCAGTTAGACTGGCCCCACTGCCAGACCCAACACCGCTCAACCCATTATACAACTAATCTACCACAAACCTTTACGGCGGCAGGGATTGAACCCCTGACTTCCTCCTTACTGGAGTTGATGGGATACCACTGAGCTATGCTCTTGGACCCAGAGGCTTGACAAGTTGCCATTTACTTTTTGATATTTGTGCCCTAACGCTATACCAGCCTAATCTCTAGATTTTTGTTAGATTCTTAGGCTAAAAGTCCTATGGTCTTCTAATCTAACATTAAGATTGACATCTAGGGCAACCTTCTAAGTCCTATGGCAGTGTTAATCTAGTATGCTAGTCGCAGAATCAAACAGTGAGGCTGCGTTGAGTTGTTCCGCGTAAAAACTTTTTGCACTTTTCGTTGAATGGAACAGCGCATGATCAGTCAAACTGGTTGACTGCGCTGAATCAAACAGCGCAAGGAAAACCACATTTTCTCTTCATTTCTTCCCCAAATTCAAAACTTCACCATGATGTCCAGTTCTAAAATACCCAACTAAGGTTGAATTCCAGAGAGATTGGTTTTTGTTTGTAATAGTGTTGAAAACCCTTTTTGATTCAGTTAAGTTATCAAACTTTGCATAGCAAACTAACAGTTTAGAACCCAAGAAGACATGGTTTTTGAAACCTGAAGTTATAATGTGAGCATCCACATGAATCCCTCTACCAAATTCTAATGATCCAATCACAATACAAGTTTTCAAACCAAATGTGATTGATGAACTATCTATACATATATTAGAATGTTTCTTGAAATCACAATACAATTTCAAAACTTCATCAAAATGTCCAGTTCTAAAATACCCGACTAAGGTTGAATGATTGGCTTTTGTTTGTAATAGTATTGAAAACCCTTTTTGATTCAGTAAAGTTATCAAACTTTGCATAACAAACTAATAGTTTAGAACCCAGAAAGACATGGTTTTTTAAACCTGAAGTTATGATGTAAGCATGAACTTTTTTCAGAGAATTGATATCTCTACAGGATTCTCCTTCTAAGTAAGAAACAAATTTGTCTGAAAGTAAGCGTTCTGGATGATGTTTTATGACAGAAGAATAATGGAGAATTTTGATCAGGGTAGATGCGAAATCGGGTAGATTGTGCAGAGATTTGTGTTTTACTGAAGGATTACCAGATGGCAAAATAAGCATCTTCGTTTTCTAAGAACGCACTTTCGGGGACTGCTCCGGAAGTGGATTTATGGTCATGGGATATGGGGTGCCCCTACTGGGTTAGGGCATCAACGGTTTATGGGTACGAGAAAATCTAAACAGACCTTCAAAATAGCAAAGATGTCGAATATGATGACGACGGTAACCAATTCTAATTTTATTTATTTTTGTTTGGTAGTGTCCCTTGATAGCAAATTTCATTAACTTGTGTGTTTGAAAAAAAAGAAGTACTGAACTAATGCATATTCCTTTTAATCTGGTTACCTTATCTCTAAAATGCCAGAAAATTTGGATAAGAAACAAGAATGACTAGAAATGAGTCTACGTATATCGTCTATATAAGAATGTTCTGGAGTTTCTATTGGATTTCGACTACTGTCGCCGTCTTTGAGGGCTGGAGGACTGCAAATTCGACTATTTGATTGGATGTTCTCACCATGAAATTTGTCAGGCCTAACTGCTGCGCAATGACAACAGTATATATTGGTATAATGCAAGTATGTGGTGTCACTGGGTGTATTTTTTTGTTTGTAATTGTTTCAGAAATTCTTGTTTGTAATTCTTTGGTACATAAGAAAACAGGCTCATGTATGTAGGATTCAAATTGAATACTCTCGTGGTCTCAATGGTACGTTTGCTTCCTGATTTTTGCCTAATTTCTGCCTGGCTAAGTTGATAACTTGATAACACAAACCCCGCCAAGCCCCGTAAACTTAACGACATATGAATGCTAATCTGTGGAAAGATAAGCCCATCCATACTTATCAATGTGCGCTGAAGCTATTGTGTCTACCATGTTTACCAACTGAAACCAAAAGACCATCTGTAAAAGGATATGTAAACTAATTTTTGTATTCTAACGAATACTAATTTGTTTTTCCTTTTTTTTTAATCCGGAAAATGAGGAACTTTATCATTGTTTAAGATCAAAAATAAGAGAATACAAAGTAATAAGAACATACCGTAAATGTACAATACCGAGAAATCCGACAAGAGAATGAGAAGGATTATCGGAGTAAGACAAATACAAATATGACATTTGAAGATTCCGTCACCAGATACAAGAAAGATGAAGATTTCGTCATTGGAGAGCATCACTATTGATCTTAAAACCCAACCCAATAACCAAGAACCGCTATTAAAGCGAAGATAACCCTCAAAAGAGTTGATAAAACCACCATAATTATGTAGATAAATAAAAAAACATGATAATAACTAAGCTAAAACTACTAACTAACCTAGAAAGCAAAAAATAATGAAGAAATCTGCTCCGATCCAGTCCAAAATGGACCAGATTTGAGCAGAAAACAGTTGTTGGTGATGGTTTTGTTGAAGAAGAAGAAGAAGAAGGAGTGAGAAAGAGGAGGACCTAGTAAAGTTTTGAATACTCTCACAATTAAGCGTTAGACAAAGACACTACCAACTTCGTATAGTTGAGACCAAGTAAACTACCCCTAGTTACCTATTTTCCTAAGTATCCTTGTGCCTATACAACCAATCTGGCCAACGCACGTGAATCCTAAGATAGAGTCCATTATCTTAAGTTGTTTCAGTCTCTCTGAAGACTTTAAGCACTCAACCCTTTGGATCGTCTTCCAAACAGTAAAGGACTAATTTGTTTGGTAACCACTCTTCTATCTTAAGAAGTCAATCAGAGATAATGATGTTGAGTGTGACAAAGGCTTTTCTTGTTCTTGTTTAAAATAAACTAAACCTCCTTTGTCGGGTTTAGATCTTCCAAGATCTAGATTAAACAGGCTAAACAGATCGATCCAAACAACACTACCACATTCAGATACTGAAGAATACCACCAAATGATAGCTTGTCGATCTAAATACGACTAGTCAATAATCAGCCTATCAAAAGATAAACCATGCCTAGTTGGATCCCAGAAGATCAAGTTTGTGCACGAATCAAATCACGGAGGTACAAAACCAATAATAAAAAAATTCTTGTCTTCAATCTTCAATAGTCTTATGTACCTGCATAATAACAAACTTGATTCCTGGCTTATGATCGACCACGTACAGAACGGAGTCTGTTAACAATGGATGATCACAAGTCATGTTAAGCTCTTGATCTAGTCTGAATGACCTTATATCATAAGGGAATTTTCTCAAGAATAAACAAACTAGGTGCAGTCAAGAGTTAATGACCGGTTGTCAGCCGACACAAATATAAATTACACTTTCTTACTACTCAAAATATATAATGAAGCAAGGGAAAGAAAGGATCGTTCCCACAGAGAGATCTAGGTTGTCAAATTGTTTCGGTTCCCTATAAATAACACCGGTAGTTTTGTAATTTTTATATAATAAACTAAATAAAAGCAAATAAAGAAAAGTAAACGAAGCAAATCAAGGATAAGAAAGTATTGGTCATGGATTTCATCTTCAATCACAAACATGTTTTCAACACAATAACTAGAATTGATATTTTAATCTCAACTTTTATCAAAGACCCTAGAATACGTTGATCGCAAGAATATCCCGCAAATCTCCTCATGTCATCAACAAACACATTAAAAGATGCGAATATGAATTCTATCTAAAGGAACAACCTAACATGTAAAAGCACTAATCAAGTTTAATTCCCTAGATGCATTAGGTCTAATGAAATCAGGCCAATCAAAGCAATCGAACGTGTAAAAGCACTAATCCGATTTAACAAAGGTTATGGTTCACATGTGACTACTAGGATGTATCACTACAAGCAATAATCACAATTATGCTACTTGTAATCAGGAATCTATCACTTTTGCGTATAATAAATCCTAATCTAGCAAGAGAGATGAAAACAAACTCAATCGATTCGCGACTCGACTAAATAGCATTCAAATCATGTAACAATATTGATGGTGAATCATAAACGATAATATGGAGACAAAACTAATTTATTGAATTAAAACCCATATTTGGAAATCAAACTTATTCCATAACCAATAATAAAACTCTAGCTCATATTCATGGAGTTCATAACAAGAAGAAAGAGAAGTTTCATGTTTCTAAACCCTAGAACAAAGTAGAGGCAAAAAGAATAATAAAAAGAATAAAAATATAAATCCAAGAGATCCCTATATATAGAGTTTTGTAACCTCTTCTTGAAGAAAACTAGGAAACCTAGTAAAAATAGGAAAGTGCACCTCCTTAATTGTGTCCCGTGCATCAAACCCCGTGCAATTGGCTTGCCAAACTCCTGCCAAAATTCCAAATATCGTTCACGTCCAAGTCTTGGCCATGCAAATTAAGAAAACGCTTACGTAATGCCTATTGAGCTCGTGCATCAGTTGTGGAAGCCCAGCCCATTATTGTTCTTGGCTTGTCGATCCATTTGAGCCGAAAGGTGCACATTTTCTTCTGCGTCTGGGTCTTTTATCTATCCCGTAAAACTCAGCACATAGGTTTTCTCTCTCGATCTTCATAATCGCATCGACTATCTCTACTTACTCAATGGCAGCAGCTTAATATCTTCTCCATCATAACCGAATCCTTCAATCTCTATCACCTCAGTCCGCCAATCCAATTCAAACTCGTCATCCAACTGCCTTCATATCACTGCCAATACTCGATCTCTATTTACAATGGCAGCAAAGCTCGAGCTGCACCAGTCCATGAACAACAACACCATCTGCTCGATAACCATAGCTCCAAACTCGAGCTCTCCATCAACAATAGTAGCAACGTTCAAACCCAGTTCTTCATCATCTCTGCCAAGCTCAATGGCGATGAACGACTTCATCAATCACTGCCAATCTCCGTTACCCGAGTATTCCCTATTACGTTCATCTTCATCGAGTTTCTTTGGTCAGTTTCATTAACAGCAACAGCAACTCAACACCATCAACACCGAGCACAACTCACTGATTTCTCTCGAGCTTTTCACCATTATTTCATGGTCACTGCCACGAACTTCAGTAGCAGACCCAGCTCGGACTCGAACTCTCTTCTTCCTGGCCACTTCTTGAGCTCGATACATGATACATCTCACTGCCGCAACAATCCATCCCACTTCCTTATTCCTCGACTTCAATGACACATTCTTTATCACCTCCATACTCTGTATATAATTCCATGAGCTCATCTTCTCGTCATCGATCATCATCACCAAACCCGAGTAGCAACTATCACAACATATTTTCATCGATCAGTCGAAGCACTCATGATCACCACTGCAATGCTCGAGTCCCAACATCATCCATCACTGAAACATCACAGCGGCTTCCCTGTTTTCGTACCAACTATCATGAACAGCTCCATTAATCTCCAGCTGCTGCCAACCTCATATAACCATCGGAGATGCTACCTTCCATCAATGGCAGCAAACCACCATCGTCTGGAAACTCGAGTTCTTCTTCTCTGCCAGGATCATCACAAACTTCCCCATTAACTCAAGCTGAGCTGAACCTATCGCGAACCATATCAAACACCACCAGTCAGTGGCAAGACCACGTTCCCTTTCCAAGCTCAATCACCGAGAATCACCATAGCATTCTCCTTAGTCTACATCCATCATTACCAGCAACAATGGTTCCCGGAAACCAAACCTCTGTCGGGTTCTTCTGGTGAAATATGAAGATGAAGGGCCCATAGTATAATAGGCGGATGCCTTTAACAGCATTTGAATTTGAACTCCCCCTTAGTAAGTAGGAAATACCGTATAGTCCTAAAAATAAAATATATGTATCAGTCTAGTCCATTTGACCCAGTCAATTGTCTGTTTGGTCCTATTTGGTAATATAAATTATCATTTGGTCCTAAAAATTATCATTTGGTCCTACTCGCACACTAGTCATGATGTCATGGATGATGTAAATGTCACCCTGCACAAGAAAGGGTAATGAAGTGGCGAAATACCCTTTTGGATAAGGACCATATATATAGTCAAAAGTAGGAGAGAATAAATCATTATCGATTTACTTTCTCTCTATTTTTCAGATCTAGAATTTCTCTCTCTTTTTCTTGGTTTTTTCTTCCTGCTACATGCTAACAATGGCGTCTCCACTTTCTTTTCTTTCTTTTTCTTCCTGCTGCTCTTTCGTAACAATGGTGATTCGAACGTGAAAATCATTTTAATTTGTTCTTCTTTGTGGTTGTATGTGATGAAAACGATTTACATCATACTCATCTGCCGTCGTTGTTGAAGAAGATGAGTTTTAGGACTTTTTTTCTGCTGATGTAAGAAGAAGAAAAGGACGAAGAATAAAAAGACGAAGAAGAAGAAAAAGAAAAAGATGAAGAAGATAAAGACGAAGAAGATAAAAAATACTTTTTGTTTTGAAGATGGAGATGAAGTTTCATCGAACAAATGAACTACTGCTGCTGTTTTGAAGATGAAGACGAAGATGAAGATGAGTTCACCTACTGCTGTTTTGTATGGACTTCATTCCTGGAATGAAGTCAGTTTTTTTGTATGGACTTCATTCCAGGAATGAAGTCTAAAAATTTTTTTAGCTACATTTAGCTTGTTTTTGTATGGACTTCATTCTGGAATGAAGTCTGTTTTTTGTATGGACTTCATTCCCGGAATGAAGTCATCATTTTTTTAGGTTTTGTATGGACTTCATTCTGGAATGAAGTCTGCTTTTTTTAGGTTTTGTATGGACTTCATTCCGGAATGAAATGATCCCAAAAAAATGGTCTCTGGACTTATTCTGGAATGAAGTCTACTTTTTTAGGTTTTTTATGGACTTCATTCCGGAATGAAGTCTAAATAAAAGAAAATAAAGAAAGTAAAAATTTTTTTTTTAGGAATGAAAGTCATGTGCACTAATCTTTTTTAAGTTTTTTTATGGACTTCATTCGGAATTCCTTTTGCGTTTTAGGAATGAAGACTAAATAGCATTCAAATCATGTAACAATATTGATGGTGAATTTTAAATCTTCATTCCTGGGTAAAATGTTTTTTAGGTTATTTATATGACTTCATTTCTATTTTTATTTTTATTTTTGTATGGACTTCATTTATGGAATGAACTGCTACAAGAATATATAAAAAAATTAACACGGAAGGGTATTTTTGTCAGTTTAATATTTTTAAATAATTATGGACCAAACAGTTATATGCGTTTGACCAAAGGACTAAACAGACATGGGCCCACCTAAAAAAGGACCAAACGATATTTTTCCCCCTTAGTAAATGACTTGAATTCCTTTAGCATTTCCTTTGAGACAGTCCACCCCTTAACAGAATGTCTTCCCCTTAACGTACAATTTGGGTGTCAATAACACTTTCCCTATCAAATGACCATTTTGCCCTTCGCTTATGAGTTCTTGTTTTGCTCATAACTTCTTCATACGAACTCAGAATGACTCCATTCTTTCGCCATTGTCTTCATCTTCTCGTCCTCTACACAATGAAAAGTAGAAATCTTGTATTTGAACGAGTTCCACTTTGTCTTTGGCCCTTCTTCACTTGTGACTTTACTTTTGTAGCTATTTCCACTTCTTTTTGCTCCAAATGACTCCAAAACACCTGATAACTCAAAACCAATATAAGATACATAATTTACAAGAAAACTCGCAAAGAAAGCATAAATACTAGATATAAAATTAGGTGTTTTACGACACCTATCAGATTCCCCCACACTTAGACTTTGCTAGTCCTCGAGCAAATCAAACAAAACAATTCTAAAACATACATACAACTCCGTGTCGTCGAGGCTACGGTCACTTTTATCATAAATAACAAGCCTTTAAACCCCTAGGTGTCCCTAGTGGACGAGTTATAGTCTCGTGAGGGTTTTCTAGAGATATACCCACAAAACCTATATTTCCAACTTACTAGTTCTCCGAAATAATAGCATCCAACGCGCTAAGAAGACATAGAGATTCTGCACACTAGTCATAAGAAGTTAGACACATAAATGAACACAATCTCATTCTTAAAAGTTGAGAGAAAAATAACCATCCCTTCTCGACATAAATTCGGGTTCGGAGTGATCGAAAGTCTCGACTCTGCCTCACAAGAAAGGGTTTTATGAAGTTGCTCTCAATAATAAACAGTTTTTTATGGGTCACACATGTGTCCAGGTAGGAATGAAGAGAGAATCCTGCGACACGTTGAATGGTAGGAAGGCAAAACCCTCCGAATTGTTTTGAAAACCCACATATTTTAATATTTTTGAAAACCCATTTTTCTGACGATCTCTACGAAAGGAAATCAACCATTTAACGAAGGTGGGAATATGCTTACTCACCTCGTTATCCGTTCGGCGTGCAGCTAGCACCACTCTCACAGCATCCATAGAAACGTCTTCGGTCTTCTATCGGTGTCTTCATCTTCGTCTTCGGTCTTCAACTCTTGATGATAACTCTTGAACTTCGTAGAATCTCGACAATATGATTCTTTCCCTCAAATTCCTTGTCGCTTGAAACTTCATTATAGATATTCCTTCTTTCCATTGGCTTTATTGAAAGAATACAAAACTAAAAACAAACTATACAAACCCAATTTTTTTTTTTCTTCTTTTTTTTTTTTTAAAATAAGAAATAAAACAAATACAAAATAAAAAATAAAACAAAATAATAAAAACTATTAACAAACCTAAACATTTTTTCTTGTCTCTTTTTTTTTTTTTTTTTTTAAGACAAGAAAAATAAATACAAATAAACAATAAAAATAAAAATGCAAGTACAAGTACAAAGGCCATGGTGTAAGTACTTTACCGCTTGATTCTTCACAACTTGTATGTCTTGATATCATAAACTAACTTCTCGAAATCTCATCTTGATAATATTCGCTCTCGTACATAAAGTCTGAAATCTGCTCAATTCTGTACTGTTGTTTGTAAACCTTGAACGTTTTCAACTTTCCTTCAAATTTGTGATACTCCTCTTGTTGATGATGATGGTGTTTCTATGGACCTGTTGGTGTAGAGAGAGATAAGGTGGATGGTGCTAACTGCGAACAACATTACAAGTGGTATGTAAGTTAGCAATTCGATGTCACCAACATGGTTGATAAAAAATAGCACTCAAGAGATCAAAATAGTGCTTCTATGGTGGGAGGTTGGACAGCTCACCATTCTGCCCGGAATTTACGTATGGTGACACACACTCTAAAAGCACAATTTAGACAGGTACAAAGAATTGAAGGTCGGTGCCTCACATTATGTAACATGGGTAGTCTCCACTATAGGGGATCACTACTCTAATACCGAATTCAGTCTGCACCTTATTTGCCACTGGCATGGTTAAATCCAACTTTAACTCTCATACAAGTAAGAAACCCGATCATGTTCTCTGTCATCTCTAAGTTCAGTCACTATTATGAGATTCTCGATGTAATCTTAGCGACATGTATACTATGTGACTCTAAACTAACCACAAGTTGGAGTTTTATTCAAATATATACAAAAAAATTGAAAATTTTGACTCAAAAAGGCTAAAAACTCTATATGCAAAAGACTCCCCCACACTTAAACTTCACATTGTCCTCAATGTGTAAAACCGAAAATTCTGAATTCTGACGTAACAGCAGATAAAATGCAAAAACTGTACAAATTGGTAAGGAATTTGGAAAAACTCCATTTCACAAAAGTTGTTCATCTACGTGTTTTCTACAAAGTGTCAAAAGGGCACTGTGTTTCGATAAACGGTCTGACAGTTATGGTCTCTGGACTGAACTACGTGCAGTCTGAATTTTTCTGACGAAAAGGTATTCGTCATAATTCTCTTCTAAGATAGATTCCGGACGCAATGAAATTAAACATGGGAATGCAAATATGATATGAAAACTATAAAAATAAATAAATAAAAGGGTTTAAGATACAAAACCTATGGGTTGCCTCCCATTTAGCGCTTGGTTTAAAGTCGTCAGCCCGACTATATCCTTGCAAGATTCATTCCCCATATACCAACAATCTGAAAAGTTGGGGATCCTTCCATAGAACCTATTTTGGAAACACTAGCTTCACACAAATATTATTAATGTAAAACAGAAATGAAGCTATTAACCGATAAAAGCTTCCCCCACACTTATTCTTGTCCACACTTGGAAGTGTATAAAGAATATAGAAGTCGGGTACTTCCACGGTTTCTTGTTCCATAACCTGCATAGTATGAGAATCAAGTATCTCTAATGGCGGAAAACGAGAAACAAAGTCATTCAACAATATTCTCGAAGCACATACATTCAAACCAATAAGAGGTAGAGGAGAAGAAACAATAGGCAATGAGTTAGATAAACCTTGCACAATCTCTTGTATCACGGAATCCTCTTCATCCTTGAAAAACTCAAGTGAATTATTCACCTCTTGTATATCATGGTCCTCTATCAAACCTTGCAACCATTCTTCGTCCGTTTCTGCCGTAACCAAAGTCTCGACATAAACATCATCATTACAATCATATGCAAGCTCAATTGGGTCTTCCACAATATTGGTCAAACCGGTCTCATTCTCAACATACTCCTCTTTGTTGTAAGGCACATACTCTTTTGCGGATCCAAATTTTATCATAAGAAACTTTTTTAGAACACTCAAAAATACATCATCCTCAAGCTCCACCCTTTGAATAGGCCCTTGATCATTATTAAGATCAATGCTTGAGTAATCTACACAAGTGTCGACATATTCCTCTTCGTCTTCATCTTGATCCCAAAAAGACTCCTCGGAGATGTCACCATGAGTTGGTTCAAGCAATGTATTATAATCACCGTCACTATCATAGTCAACAAAAGATTGTTCCTCGCTGAATTTAGTGTTGCTAATCTCGAACTCATCCTTTTGAATAGGTGAATGATCATTATTAAGATCAAGAGTTGAGTTAACTACACAATTATCAACGAAAATGCCCAAGGATTGGCCTTTTTCAACATTAGCATCAATCAAATATTCATCACAAACCATATGCACATTAGAATTATCCATATCTTCCTTATATTGATCAATGCCTCTTCGCAAGCTAGCAAAACCTTCACGAAGTTCTTGGAGTTGCTCGTTTGTAGTCTCTTTAGCTTTTTGAAATTCCTCTTGTAAAAAGTTGGAAACTTTATCTATAAAATTAGAGACTTTTTGTTCACGAGCATAAGAATCCTCCCATCCTTGTGGTTGTTCACACACATACCCGCCATAAGGTTGTTGAGGAAAACCATAAGGTTCCATGGAATATTGGTCATAACCAATGAATTGGTTTTGATTATACCCATGGAATTGGTAGTTTTCATATTGTTGAGGTTGTTGAAAACCGTATCCATTGTTCCAATATGCTCCTTCCATAGAAATAAGCACCTGAAATAATTCTCAGACCAAGGTTAAAACCCAGAAAATAAGAAAAAAAAAATAAAACAAAACTAAAATCAAAAATAAGAAACCAAAAATAATTAACAACCGCTGCCTCCCCGGCAACGCCGCCAAAATTTGACCGGTTGTCAGCCGACACAAATATAAATTACACTTTCTTACTACTCAAAATATATAATGAAGCAAGGGCAAGAAAGGATCGTTCCCACAGAGAGATCTAGGTTGTCAAATTGTTTCGGTTCCCTATAAATAACACCGGTAGTTTTGTAATTTTTATATAATAAACTAAATAAAAGCAAATAAAGAAAAGTAAACGAAGCAAATCAAGGATAAGAAAGTATTGGTCATGGATTTCATCTTCAATCACAAACATGTTTTCAACACAATAACTAGAATTGATATTTTAATCTCAACTTTTATCAAAGACCCTAGAATACCTTGATCGCAAGAATATCCCGCAAATCTCCTCATGTCATCAACAAACACATTAAAAGATGCGAATATGAATTCTATCTAAAGGAACAACCTAACGTGTAAAAGCACTAATCAAGTTTAATTCCCTAGATGCATTAGGTCTAATGAAATCAGGCCAATCAAAGCAATCGAACGTGTAAAAGCACTAATCCGATTTAACAAAGGTTATGGTTCACATGTGATTACTAGGATGTATCACTACAAGCAATAATCACAATTATGCTACTTGTAATCAGGAATCTATCACTTTTGCGTATAATAAATCCTAATCTAGCAAGAGAGATGAAAACAAACTCAATCGATTCGCGACTCGACTAAATAGCATTCAAATCATGTAACAATATTGATGGTGAATCATAAACGATAATATGGAGACAAAACTAATTTATTGAATTAATGGTGAAGCCCAGCCCATTATTGTTCTTGGCTTGTCAGTCCGCTGGATCTGACAGTGCACATTTTCTTCTGCGTCTAGGTCTTTTATCTCTCCCGTAAAACTCAGCACATAGGTTTTCTCTCTCGATCTTCATAATCGCATCGACTATCTCTACTTACTCAATGGCAGCAGCTTAATATCTTCTCCATCATAACCGAATCCTTCAATCTCTGTCACCTCAGTCCGCCAATCCAATTCAAACTCGTCATCCAACTGCCTTCATATCACTGCCAATACTCGATCTCTATTTACAATGGCAGCAAAGCTCGAGCTGCACCGAGTCCATGAACAACGGCACCATACGCTCGATAACCATAGCTCCAAACTCGAGCTCTCCATCAACAATAGTAGCAACGTTCAAACCCAGTTCTTCATCATCTCTGCCAAGCTCAATGGCGATGAACGACTTCATCAATCACTGCCAATCTCCGTTACCCGAGTATTCCCTATTACGTTCATCTTCATCGAGTTTCTTTGGTCAGTTTCATTAACAGCAACAGCAACTCAACACCATCAACACCGAGCACAACTCACTGATTTCTCTCGAGCTTTTCACCATTATTTCATGGTCACTGCCACGAACTTGATGTGAGACCCAGCTCGGACTCGAACTCTCTTCTTCTGGCCACTTCTTGAGCTCGATACATGATACATCTCACCGCCGCAACAATCCATCCCACTTCCTTATTCCTCGACTTCAATGACACATTCTTTATCACCTCCATACTGTTCGTATATAATTCCATGAGCTCATCTTCTCGTCATCGATCATCAGCACCAAACCCGAGTAGCAACTATCACAACATATTTTCATCGATCAGTCGAAGCACTCATGATCACCACTGCAATGCTCGAGTCCCAACATCATCCATCACTGAAACATCACAGCGGCTTCCCTGTTTTCGTACCAACTATCATGAACAGCTCCATTAATCTCCAGCTGCTGCCAACCTCATATAACCATCGGAGATGCTACCTTCCATCAATGGCAGCAAACCACCATCGTCTGGAAACTCGAGTTCTTCTTCTCTGCCAGGATCATCACAAACTTCCCCATTAACTCAAGCTGTCTGAACGTATCGCGAACCATATCAAACACCACCAGTCAGTGGCAAGACCACGTTCCCTTTCCAAGCTCAATCACCGAGAATCACCATAGCATTCTCCTTAGTCTATATCCATCATTACCAGCAACAATGGTTCCCGGAAACCAAACCTCTGTCGGGTTCTTCTGGTGAAATATGAAGATGAAGGGCCCATAGTATAATAGGCGGATGCCTTTAACAGCATTTGAATTTGAACTCCCCCTTAGTAAATGACTTGAATTCCTTTAGCATTTCCTTTGAGACAGTCCACCCCTTAACAGAATGTCTTCCCCTTAACGTACAATTTGGGTGTCAATAACACTTTCCCTATCAAATGACCATTTTGCCCTTCGCTTATGAGTTCTTGTTTTGCTCATAACTTCTTCATACGAACTCAGAATGACTCCATTCTTTCGCCATTGTCTTCATCTTCTCGTCCTCTACACAATGAAAAGTAGAAATCTTGTATTTGAACGAGTTCCACTTTGTCTTTGGCCCTTCTTCACTTGTGACTTTACTTTTGTAGCTATTTCCACTTCTTTTTGCTCCAAATGACTCCAAAACACCTGATAACTCAAAACCAATATAAGATACATAATTTACAAGAAAACTCGCAAAGAAAGCATAAATACTAGATATAAAATTAGGTGTTTTACGACACCTATCAGTTAACAAACGTTAGTCTATCAAATCAATAATCGAAAACTAAAATAACAATACGATTTTAGTTTCTCGGCGACGGTACTAGTAAACGCTTCTTGATCCCAAAGATGTCTTTAAACTAGCGGACTTAAGAGATTTTGCCTAATTAGGTTACTCTCCTCTCAAAGATAGTATTACGAGAATACTATTAATCGTCTACACCAGAAACATCAAAGTTGAAGTTTGCCTGGCTTAGGATAAGTTTGTAAGAAGAACAAACTTCATTATTTATAGACCAAGGTGTTAGAGCACTGCTCGGTCTAACTCGCAAGCGTTTCTATCTCAAGCTTGTTGTCAAAACTATAAGTCTTGAATTCTAGTCTACTTATAGCTAAGTCTCGGATTAGGATAGAAAGTGTAGTTGAGCATTAGACTTCACGACGTTCATCGATTGAAGATGAAGAACTACTAAGGGGCGCTTGTGGAACTTCATCAACAAAAGGTATGTGGAGACTTGAACTCATCTATCACTCAAAAGTCTATCTACTCTATCTCCTATTTGAGACAAAAGTCGTATAGCTATATAGACTTCAATTATGCACATTTGATATTTCGATCTAAGTTTAAATCGCTTACATATTTCTCGAAATATGTGTTGGTAAGCTTTTGCTTTAACCAAGTTCATCTTATATGCTTGACGAAAGTCAAAAGATGATCATGTGAAAATCGCCTGGTAACATCTTACATGATTTATGTGAGACAGTCATTTGATGTAGACTCTAAATGTTTCAAATTGATCATTCGATCACTTGAAAATTGCTTTGAAGCTAATAGTTTGTGTGAGACATTGTCGTCTTTCAAGAATGTTTCAATGGTTGATATGAGAGTTTATAACAATTGGATATAAGCATAGTATGTGTACTGCATATATGTAATCCAAGTCCGGGAACCATGGTATGCATACCCGTATGCGTACAGGTTGGTTTGTGAAAGTCTGAGAACCTTGTACGCATATCGGTACGCGTACTGCCATATGAGGTTTAGTTCCGGGAATTTCTGCTGAGTTTGGAAAGTATGCGTACAAGTTCGTGTACTGGTGAACCCAAACTCAGTCCGGCCACTAAGGTATGCGTACACGCCTGCATACCTAAGTGGATAATGTTCTAAAATCGGTTTGTTCATGAACTAATACATTTATATAATAAGGAATGCAATCTTTTGCAAACCGTGGCTATAATGTTCATGACTCGATTCGAGTGAACCAAAATCGATTTTGTTTCAATTGTGTCTTGTATACTTCTATGAGAAT
The DNA here is from genome assembly GCA_023531295.1 of Papaver armeniacum. Classification (NCBI taxonomy): domain Eukaryota; kingdom Viridiplantae; phylum Streptophyta; class Magnoliopsida; order Ranunculales; family Papaveraceae; genus Papaver; species Papaver armeniacum. The sequence goes on from JAJJWW010009478.1 coordinate 67,953, forward strand.
ATAGCAATTGAATAACTCTAGAACTAGTTTCGTTGAGTCATTTGAACTAGTTATGGTTAAGATGAATAAGGTTGATATAAAAGTGTTCATATGGATAACCTCGGTTAACTATTGTTGAGCCAATAAAGGTGTACACGTTTAGGTACGTTACTCATATCTAAATGAAGTCACTTTTTATTTGTGTGTAACAAGCTAAGTTCGATCTAACGGTTGAAAGATATTATCTTGAGTCTAATCAGGTTTTCATCTAACGGTGAATATTGAATGCTTTGTTACCAAGGTAACATTGATTGCAAACCCTTATTTGGAGACTATATAAATAAGAACTCTAGCAACCGGGAAACCTAATCGCCACACCTCATGTGTGCTACTAGTTGTTACTAGAGTCGATTCTCCTTTAACCTTAGGTTTTTCATGAAACCCTGTAGGTTAACGACTTGAAAACTTCATTGGGATTGTGAAGCCAGACCCAACTATTTCTCTGTAGTTGCGTGTTCTGATCTTGCTTTTTTCTATCGTATTGAGTACAACTGAAATAATTGACTCGAGATTTATATCTCCGATAGGCAAGATAGAAAAGTAATCACAAACACCTTCGTCTTATCGTTTGTGATTCCACAATATCTTGTTTCGCTACCATACAATTAAGATTATTGTAAGGTGATTGATATTTCTAGGCTGTTCTTCGGGAATATAAGTCCGGTATATCAATTGGTTCATGTTCACCTTGATTTATCAAAAGACGAAACAAAACTCATAGGTTTATCTGTGGGAGACAGATTTATCTATTCAATATACTTTTCTGTGTGAGACAGATTGGTTTATCGAGTCTTCGACTTAGGGTCGTAGCAACTCTTAGTTGTGGGTGAGATCAGCTAAGGGAATCAAGTGCGTAGAGTCCTGCTGAGATTCAGAGACGTAAGGAGTGCAACTGTACCTTGATCAGTGTGAGATTGGTTAGGGTTCAACTACATTTCAGTCCGAAGTTAGCTTGGAGTAGGCTAGTGTCTGTAGCGGCATAATACAGTGTGGTGTTCAAATCTGGACTAGGTCCCGGGGTTTTTTTCTGCATTTTCGGTTTCCTTGTTAACAAAACTTCTGGTGTATGTGTTATTTCTTTTCCGCATTATATTTGTTTATAATTTAGCTAGCTTTCTCTAATAGATTTCAAATTTTTACATATATGTAGTACGTACCGGCTTAATGATATTACAACATATATTGCTAATGAAATGGGGTTAGATGCATATTTTAGAGATTTTATTGTTGATTCTTGTAGATTTAATTAGGAATAATGTAATCAGATGACTAGATTGATGCAGGACACAAGGAAACATATGCTATACCTAAGACAAGACGGAACTGATCTTCTCCATTTTCCATTTATTTTGATTGATTGAGACTTAATTTAACATTTTAGGGATGATTCGTAAAATCGAGCTTAGATTATAGATTTTAAAGTTACATTTTACTGTGTAAGAAATTGACAGGATCATTAGAATTAACTTATGTATATCATGCTTGCATTATCACTTGTTTCTTCCACTTTCCACTTGTTTAATAATTTTTTTTTTAGTTCCATGCATTATCATTTGAGCATCTGAATATTCTAATCAGTAGTTTAATATTGTGTAGGAAATGGAAGTCATAGTCTCAGATCCTTCCAACAAAGTTTAATTTTGTCCTGAATCCGATGCGAACTTGTGTAAGTTGGATGCGAAGAGTGTTCAAATGATGTTTTGTGAGTGTGCTAGGAAAGGTGCTTTTGACTTCAGAATTGGCTTTATTTCAGTAGTTCGAGATTCTGAGCAGGGAGATAAAATTACTATCACGTATTCTTATATTCAGATATTGTTTTTGATAACAGGATGTACTGAAGAGTATGACAACTTCTATATGGGACATGTTCATGTGAAATATGTTGCTCTAAATCATAGTATGTTGTATGAGAACCCAACGGCGACAAGAGCACATTTTTGTGTTGAAGCTATACATTCATTATGGAGACTTTGCAGCTAAAGTTGCAGAACTTTACCCAGAATATAATGTGCCTCGGTAAATCGCTTTGCATCCTCAACTATAAGATACTAGAATTGATTTTGTAAAGCAAATGTTGGTACACATTTTATGTTTTGGATTTTTAAGAATCGGTTGAAATAATCAATATTTAAAAATTCAACATTTCATTGTTCCTGGTATATGATACAAAAGGATACCCAGTCATGATTATTGCGAGCTAAGGATGGATCTTAGAAGATCATGGACTTAAGTATATAGTTATACCTCGATGGAGCAAATCATTAAGGACTCGGTAGTGGGTTCAAAAGGAAACGAGTACGTTTCTTAAACTATTTAACTACAACCAAATTACTCATATTATTAACTTATTTATAAGATTTCAGTAAAATCAAAAGATGCTTAATAATATGATAGTGAATTTGTATGCATCTGTAGAAATATAAATGTTTATTACTTCAATGCATCTCTCTTGTATGTACGTAGAAATGAATTTACATTCATGAAGAACATCTATATTATCATATCAGATTCGAACCTTTAACTTCTAGGTGTATTTAATTAATGGTCCCTATCATTTTTTGAGTTTTTACCAGTGCATGGGTACTTTGATGTTTGATGTTGTATTTTTTTATTATAAATTGTCATGATCAGGTTGGATTTTATAACTTTACAGTTCTTTAAATGTTGAATTTGTGGTACAATGGTAGCATGACTGACTCCACGTCAGATGATGTGTGTGCGACTCACGCCAAGTTCACTCATTCGTAGATGTCAATTTTTTATGTCAATTTTGGTTGTTGACTCCATTTACCGGGATCAACTTCCATTGTTGGCACAAAAAGCTGGAGTATTTTTTCAATTATTGTGTCATCTTTGGTTGTTGACTCCATTCACTGGGATCAACTTCCATTGTTGACACAAAAAAAACTAGAGTATTTTTTCAGTTATTCTATCAATTTTGGTTGTTGACTCCATTTACCGGAATCAACTTCCTTTGTTGATACAATTGAACTGGAATATTTTCAGTTATCTTTTGTGTTAACTTTGGTTGTTGACTCCTTTCACTGGGATCAATTTCCATTGTTGATACAACTAAACTAGAATATTTTTTAGTTATTTGTGTCAACTTTGGCTGTAACTCCATTCATTGGGATCAACTTCCGTTGTTGACACAAAAAAAACTAGAATATGCACTAATAAAGCTATCATTGAACTTTTAATTTTGGATGAACTTCGGTTGTTAACTCCATATTATTATGTTTACTTCAGTTGTTGACTCCATATTTTTTTTTTTCATGATTTTTGGTTTTGGGATCCACTTCGGTTGTAGACACCATTATTTTTTTATTTTTGGGATCAACTTCGATTGTTGACCCCAAATTTTGGTGGTGACGGCAGCGGACTGGTGGCGGTGGTGCGGCGGCGGCGGACTGGTGGTGGACTAATGGTGGTGTGGCGGCGGACTGGTGGCGGCGGCGGTGGACATGCGGTGGTGCAGTGCGGGTGGAATATTAGTGGTGGTGGTGGAATGGTGGTTGAATGTTGGTGGTGGTAGTGGTGGTGGATATGTGATGGAGCTCGTGGTGGTGGAATGGTGGTGATGGCGGCGACGGTGGCGATGAAGTGGTGGAGATAGAAATTCGTTGTATTTTGAAATTAAAAAAAATAAATATGTGTGAGGGTATTAAGGTAAACTAATTTTAGATGGATAAGGTTTTTAAACCATAGGGGTATATTTATTGTTGTATAAGGGTATATTTGTTGGGTGTCAAAACTAGGGGTATATAATTAATGTACCAAAAAAAAGGGCATATTTTTCTTTTTATTTTGTGTAAGTTAGATACTTAGATTTCATTAAAACTTATATCAAGTAAATCGGAGTTAACGTAAAGTACAATTTACTTTAATTATAATAAAAAAATTATTATGCGGAAAGATAAAGTAAATGGCACAACAAGATTTTGTTAACGAGGAAAACTGAAAACGCAGAAAAACCCCGGGACCTAGTCCATAATTGAATACTCTCATAATTAAGCCGCTATACAAAATCTAAACCAACTTCGTATAGTTGAGACCAAGCAACTACCCCTAGTTCACTCAGTTTCCTCAGTATCCCTGCGCTTCCGACTTCGATGAGTCACGCACTAGTACAATTTCTTTGGATCGTATTCCAAACAGTAAAGGAACAACAAATCTGTTTGGTAACAACTCTTAGATTCATTTCAAGATAAAAATATCTCAAGTCATACGCAAAGGCTCTTCCGTTTAATCTAATAAACTCCTTTGCCTGGTTAGATCAATCCAATCTCTATTCCCGAAGCAATAAGATTCGGATTTGCAACAATCAAAATAGATCTCAAAGAGAACTATTAGTTGATGCCGATCTCACGCAACTAATCAATAAAATAAATCCGATTCTAGTTGGATCCCAGAAGATCAAGGTTTATGCACACACAAAGATAAGAAATTTTATTCATCTTCAAAATCTTCTTTAATCTTCAATTAAAACCTGCACAACACCACTTGAATCTCTTGTGATCAATCACACACAGAACGGAGTCTGTTAACAATGGATTATCACAAGATGTCTTTAGATCTACAAACAGTTCTAAAGATCCCGTCGATTCTTCGACCTAGTTTGAGTGAATCTTATATCAGAAGAGAAGATTCTCAAGAATAAACAAACTAGGTGCAATCAAAGTTTCAACAACAGTTAGTCAATCAAATCAATCGAAAACTAATAACACTGCAATTATCTAGTTTCCCACCAACGATACTCGTAGAGCTTCTTGATCCCACAAAAGTCTTTAAACGAGCGGTCGTAAGAGATTTCACCTAATTAGGATATTTTCCTCTCCGAATAGACGGCTCCACCAGAAACAACAAGAAATGAAGTTTGCTTGGCTCTTTAGGATAATTTGTGTGATGCCCCAACCTAATCACCTACTTAGATGATAGGATTACAACCTAATTGAAGCATCAAAACTAGATTATTGATTTCATGAACCATAACTACATAGGCTAATCCCAAGACAAAACCCATACACTCTGATACTTTAAATATAAAAATCTCTCAAGTGATATAGATATATTAATGTGTTGTTTTACAGAATCAGGAAAGAAATATAAAATAAAAGATATACAAAATTTATGTATTCGATAAAGCTTTAAGCAACGTAAACGGATATCTTCGCGCGCACCATTTCTTCTGGTATCTGAAATCCGAAGTGGGAAAGAAAAATGAGCACATCATCCCAAAGGGGTGCTCAATGGAAACATATAACCCTCATGTAATAACCAACATGCATCACGGTTCTTCTAAAGAAAATACAGTAAAAAAATTTACACAACATAGATCAGAAGATTGCTTCAACTCACTTCCCCAGATATTGCGTCCATAGTGGCAATATCCGTGAAAGATCCACCACCGGATGGATCTATGAGAAACGAATGAAACAACTTAAACATATGTTATCCCAACCTCGTCTCTCTCAATGGAGAAGAAGATGCTAGGAATAACTCCAGTCTCAAATGATAGCATGGATCCAGGTACCGTAAGATATTATCATGGAATGCGTACACCTCATAAATCCCAATGCCACCATCTAAGTCTAGAATATAATAAGGTTTTGATTACTATGATCTGACCCCCGCACAGCAGGTTCACAAAGGCCCAATCATTATTCGTAGGCCGAAGTCTCCAAATAATAAACATATCTAGTCATGAACCTAGAATTTCTTCCTAAGTCAAGATCATAGTAACCCAGTCATACTACTAAGACTGAACAATCAAGTATGATATGCACAGAGTGACTTCCCAAAATAAAACGTAGTATATATAATAATCAACCGGGGTAAAGCCGGACTACTAGGTCATAATCAACTGGGGTAAAGCCGGACTACTATCTTAAGACAATAAAATGTAATACTATTTATCCGGGGTAAAGCCGGGCTACTAAGTAATATTCAAACAACGTAGCATTGCCCTACTAAACTTAGCAAAAAGCTATGGGGAATCACAGACAATCTTCGCGGGGAAACACCCAACGCATATCACACAACATACCCATTCAATTACAAACAACATGCTAACAGAAAATAAGGACTCATCATGCTCGCAGATAAAATAACTTAATGATTACAAAAAGGTTACAAGGTTCCCACCTGATTTGATGACAAGCCATGCCTACCTCGAGATCCGCAATCCACTGGTTCATCCTTTGAATCGATCATTGTTAATAAAGATTAACTGTTAATCACATAATCACTCTAAGAGATTAGCCATAAGGCTCACACAGGGCTCATAAGATAATCTCATACAAGTCTCTAGTTATAAGCTAAGTGATAACTACTGGCTCTAATTCTATTAACTAGTAAGGACACATGTGCGATGCACATGCTTGAATTGGATTCTTTTAACAACACCAAATTTGATAATAATGGAAAAAAAATCTTAAAATAAAAATTTAATATTCTTGTTTGTACTCATTGCGTAGATAATTTAAAGAGCTTTCCAAATATATTAATTTTACAAAAGTCCGATGTGTATTTTTAAAAATATCTAAGTTTTAATTTTTTTGATGTATTTTTAAAACAATGGCATTCCTGTAAATATATAAATATTAACTAAAAACTTAGTTAATGGGGTATTATTGTCATGTGAAAAGGCTTCACCAAAAATACCTCTTTTCTTTATATTAGTATAAGAATAAGATAAGATAAGATAAGATAAGATAATTCTATAACCTAGTAATAAGTAATTTTGAAATAAAATGATATCTGCTTGACCAAATAGGGTCATATTGGGTGTCATCGGAAAGCCCTCGAAAAACTCTACAACTTTGTAGAAGGAACCGAAAGCTAATTCGGACCATAAATGGTCCAAAAACTCAAAATACTATTTCTGGCCCTAAGCCCAAACTCATGGGCCTAACCCGACACGACCCACTGGTCCGGCCCGCTACCCATCTACTGAACCATCGGGTCAACCCACGACCCGACCCGATTACCCGGTCCACTACCCGAACTAGTCTGACTCACATCGAGTCAGATAGGTTAACCGAGTCAGAAGCTGACTCGGTCATCTTCTTCACTATCCTCTGAAAATAATCTAAGTGTTGGATACTACACTCAGCTCATGAGGTCATCTTCAAGGGTCTCTATATTACAGAATATAAGTCCAAATGGAACAAATGATGTATGCTTAGAATTCCGGGATCACTCTCTACAATATTAGTCTACTGAATATTTTCCAGTTCTCCCTCTAACCCATCTAGAAAGTCTCCTACTTATAGATACTCGTGACTGATACACCTGGTATTTGCTGCGTCGACTGATTTTCCGGAAACTATATCTGACTCGTTTCTTAACGGAATTAAACAAACTTTATATTCTCACAAACTACACCCGGCGTAATACAAATTCTATTTATAGAGATAAGTCTATTTATATCTCTAAGGAAACTAATTAAATCTATACATATTAAGCAGTACACAAAATACCATGCATGGAATCATATATTCCAAGTTTTATGTTTCATTGTTTCTAAGCTATACCTTCATATATAACAACAACCCAATCATCAGAAACAGTTTACAAACATTTATAAGGTTTACCTTGATCACTTGAATGAGTTCCTTCATCACTAACAACTTTCCATCATGATTATCAACAGGGCCGGTCCTGAGTTGTTTTTGCCCTGAAGCGTACAGTTTTTTTGTTGCCCCCATAATTACATCAATGATCAATTTTTTCTAGAACGATCGAACAATATCAAGAGCGAACTATCTAGAGAATAAACATATACAAGCATACAAAAGAAGAATGAGAGATTGAACATGAGAATTAGAAAACCTTTACAACTTCAATCCTAAATCCTAGAAGCTCTGATAATTTTTTCTTTCTTTTGTAATCCCGCCGGTAATGATTATCTGATGGAATGGGTGGAACACTTCCATTTTAGCACTGACTATTCAATACTTTGTCCGGTATATACAACATAATTATGAATAAGCACCTAAAATATTTTTATTTTTAACAAAAACCTAAATTGCAGAACAACTAATTTGTTGCCCCCTGGGCCTTGTTGCCCCGAAGTGGGGCTTTACCTGCTTTCCCTATTGGCCCGGCCCTGTTATCAATCATCTCTCCATAAAGATACCTTCATGAATATCTTTTTTTTTTTTTTACTCGGCAAAGATATTAATATTGAAGAACACACAAGCCGTGTGCAAGCGATTACAACTAAAAGCACAAAAGTTCAAAGCAAAAATAAACTAACAAAACTAGGGATCACAATAAGGGAACAAAATTACACTTCCACTATATTTATCTCCTTGTGATACCTTCATGAATATCTCCATCATCTTTTCTCTTCCATGTCTTTTCTCATAACTATCATCCCCATTAGAAGCTTCTTCTAAGTCTCTAACTATTTCTCTCTAATCTTTCAAGGTTCTAATCAATCATAACTCTTTCACTATCAATTCTCCTCTTTTCGTTCTCTCCTAAGAAACACTCTACGCCCTTTTCGTATACCACCTCCTCCTTGCCAACCGAACCTAAAATAGTATCAAAACTTGTTTCATCAACACCACCTACTAACTAACTAACAACAGCTACTTCTCAAGTTACAAAAGATAAGCTTCGAACAAAATAATATCTATTTAATGAATTAGCATAATTAGGTGATTAACCTTAACTTAAACATAATTTGCTACTAATAATTATGTCTAAATTAATTACTAAAAACTACTGTTACTGACAGTCTGACTACTAAAAGTTACTAGGGACACCCTTTTACTAAAGGAAGGTCCAGTCAATCAACATGCACGGTCAACGTCAAGACCCACGGTCAAAGTCAACGGTGGGTTGACTAATTTCTACTTCATCTTCCGAGTCTCCTATCTTCTTCGTACGGTATTCGATTTACGCGTTCTTGTAGTCCATTTCGCATAAATTTTCGACATATATCTAACAGTACTATTTGTTTGTCCAAATTATTATTTTATTAATTTCTACTTATTTTTGTTCATATTTAATTAATCGAGTCATTAACGGCTTAATCGTCTCTTGATCATCGCTAGACCAGTCAAATAGCGTTGACGAGCTTGAGGGTCCTTACAGTTTGCTAGAAATGAAAAATTAGGTATTCATAGACCAAGGATGTATGGACACCAAGGAATTTCCAAAACCGAAAATATTCTCAAGATATGCAATGAATAGCAAGATTTGGTTTTCGTAATTCCAATAAATGCTTGTCCAATATTTCCGAAATATCTCAATATAAAATCTCCAATTAGTAAATGCACATTTACTAACTTTTATTTTATAGAGCTACACATAATTGCTGATAATTAATGTATATAAAACTAACAACCTTAATTAAAAGATTCTTAATTTATTTCGGCACAAGATCTCCTTGAGTACTAAGGAATATCTTTGAATAATAAATGATGAGAGTTATTGTCCGTATTAAAAGTATGTTGAAATCTTTTTCACTATAAATCCTTATTTCATATTCACATAGATTTACATTCTTGGAATCGGTCATACCACACTTCCAAACAAGTTTAGAATTGGTTTCCCTGTATTCCAAGACTACTATGCGATTGATCAAATACCAAATCACATACATGGGTTCAATCGGTTATACCAATCACTAGGATCGGTTATACCTACTTATGGAAATACTTGTGATCGGTCACACCAGTCACTAGGATCGGTTACACTAGTTACAGGTTCCATATTCCCATGGTATTGCTTGTGATCGGTCATACCAGTTACCAGGACCGGTTACCAATTACAAGGATCGATTATGCAACTCTTTGTGATTGGTCACACCAATTACTAGGATCGGTCACACCAATTATAAATATCGATCATACCATCACATGGTGATTACTTAGGATCAGTTACACCAATTAATAAAAACCATTCATACCAAATCATAAATCAGGTATTGTGATTAGTTATACCAAGATACATAACCAAGGTTAAGATCGGTTCTACCATCTCACACATATTGGTCATCCAAATATTTGCAATGAATAGCCGGACCAATAAGCCTAATGATTTCCTTTCGATTCATAAAACAAGTTCATGAATGTACTTCCTTTAAACGAATGTAAAACATTGTTTCCTAGGATGAAATCTTCACCATAACCCATTCACATAATCATAACAATATATACAAGATTATGTCGATGTCATATCTACGAAGTTCAAAGGATAAGTGTTATACTTCATAGTGTAATTCCCTAATACTATGATCATACAATTATGATCATGTCACATCACTAGAGTATTATACAATATGTACAGTATATACAGCTCCACAGTTATGTTTTCAATATAGCACGACTTGAAAGATACGTTAGGAATGAAACAATTCAAGTCAATATTACTAACCTCAAGTAGAAGGATGATGTCGTCGTTGTAGTTCGCTACTTATTCACATTCTTCAGATCTTCGGATTAATACTCATATGTCTCAACATTCCTAGACTTTTTAGTCTAACCTAAACGAAGTTGACTCTAGTAGTCTAATCATGACCTGAACTGATAAGTTTATGACATCGACATAATCAAGCAAATGTAGATGATTGTCTAACCTAAACGAAGATTATGGTTTAGGTCATGATTAGTTTAATCATTTCAGGTCATGATTGTCTAACCTAAACGAAGTTGACTTTTTAGTCTAATCAAGCGAATTTAGATGAGTTTTGACACACTAAAATATGACAACCAAACTTGACATACCAACGCTTGGTGAGTTCAACCGAGCTATGCTCTAACACAGCATTTCGTATACAGGCAGCCCAGGTCGGTCTAAATCAAAAAGACTATTTTTCCCTTCATACTAATCTGATGATATCTTCTTCGTCCGGTATCTGAATGACACGTTCGAGTAGTCCATTTCGCATAACTTTTTGAGATATATCTAGTGGTACTATTGGTTTGTTTAAATTATTATTTTACTAATTTCATGTAATTAATGATGAATTTAGTTAGACGGGTAATTATCGGCTAAATCGTCTCTTGACTGGTCTAATAGCGTTGACGATCTTGAGGGTCTTTACAAGGCCAATATATGGGAGAGGAATATGTAGGATACTAGTGATACGATCGGCAAGAATAATAGAAGAGCGACAGGTGGTCACTATGGCTCTTGATTGGACGAATGTAGGAGGAGCTAGGCTTGCCAATTTGACGGTCCAAGTTAAGTGGTCGTGATCGTTTTGCGACCGACTTGGGCGGCCAAGATCTAATTTTAATTAAAACTAAGCAGCTCGACTAGCCTTCTTTGGCCGGCTACTGGGAGCGAAGCATTTAGGCTACGAGCGATATGATTGGTCGGTTTAAAAGAGTGATGTGAGGTGACCAACATGGGGCGTGCCAGACCGGTCATGGGAGACACGTGACATGCTAATTTGGCCGGCCAAGTGTCGTGGCCGAGCCTAGTTCAGTCACGGTTTTTAGTTTTCCTAGGCTTAGTCTCGACCAATAGGAATCGAGATATCGTGCATGCTCCAATTTTTAGGGAAAAAAAAATCATCTTTTGTGAGTTGGTACAAAATTAGGCCATATAATTGAATTTTGTGTATCGACACAAAATTGAGCAAATTAATTGAATTTTGCACGTTAGCGCAAAATAATTAAATTTTGCTACTCTTGCAAGTAGCGTGGTGCTGGTCTTGTTGGCACAATTTGCATTCTTTTGATCAGGTACATTTATGCATATCTTAATTCAGACACTTCAGGAAATTCATGCTACTCAGCTGAAGATGAACATAAACTTCATGTCAGTACTAAGATTTCAACTGGGAACATAGCATTACATAAATACTCAACATGCTCTATATTAACTAGTGAACAATTCAACTAGGAGCTTGAGTTTTAATATAATAGAATTATAGAATACCTGGGAATATTGCAACATGCACCAATATTACTCCGATAATTTTACAGGCGTGGGTACTGCATTGCGCAGTGAATACTGTTATACATATACATATAATTTGAGTTCAGCTAGGCGAAGCTCATAAACATAGCTACATGTATACAAGAAGAGAGGCATAAGCTCTCCCCAGGTTTCTGATATATCTCTTAAATTCTTTATGGAATGTAGTTACATCAAAGCACAATATTTTGAATACTGGAGCATTAATACTGATTTTACGGTTTTCGCCCTAAGCTAAAAACCACCATCAACAGTATGACATACCAAAATTTTCATACACAGTTTAATGTGATTCTCACCGAATTTCCCGCAGACATTCACTCGGTGACTAACACCAGAACTGCTTAAGCTCAATACTGTAAAACATCAGCCACTAGAAAGGAAATATGTACTTATAATTTACATTAGAAGGGGCTATGAGCTCTTTTACGATATAAACAAATTTAAATATGCACTATCTAGCTTATCGCAATATACAACATAACAAGTATAATAAATACATAATCATGGAGCAATACGATGACAGCACGCCAAAGAATAACAAAGAACTGTAGCACATTAGGAAAAATCACCACAATTTCACTTACAACGCTCATGTAAGTTAATCTTCACAAAAAATAAACTCCACCAACACAAGTATATACTATCAATATATACGTATCGCGCTACTTAACCAACATTATTTGGATGAGAACCAGTATTCCCACTACCCTTAACCATCATGTTTCATCCATCATCAAGTCATGTATATAATTTGTAGACAACCTGGATAATAACTAGTGGCTGACCAGTGAATAATTATAAGAACAAGAAAACTAAATCACTAGAGTACCTAAATTTAGTTACACTTGTAACCATGTTGATCACCATGTCATACATGCTCATCTTATCATAAAAATGAATAATCGACCAATTTAGTTTAATCACAAAAGTAGATCAGAGAAAACAAATTCAATGCACAACCAAAATTTCACAAGACATTTATTTCTGTTTCTACATCTACCTAGACAAAGAGACCGAATAAACTTGCTTTGATCTTCTGGAATCCAATCGTCTTCATTTATGTAGAATTGCTTTCCCCGACTATACCTTATGGAATATAAAATAAGAGAACCCTTTTTACCAAAACCGGAAATGGAACTTGATTATACCATGAAGAATAAAACAATTTAGATCAGCACTTACCTCCATTAATAACTATTTGCAAATTCCCTTTGCCCAAACCTGATGGTCCGATGTACTATTGTGGCCACTTCGTTTTTTTCTTTCTTTCCTTTGGGATTTCTTTTATATACTTTCCACTATCTCTTATCATTAGGGATTTATAAGAAATGTCAAACCCTAATTTATTTGTTTATTATCCTCATAATAACGTAAGATATAACTAAATAAATACAAAATATTACTAAGGGCTCCACCTACACACTAACACAAAGAAAAATCTGATGTATATTTTATTTCTCATTTTTCTTCAAAGATTAGAAGAAAAAAAAGAGTTGTGTATTACAATCTACCCTCCTAGAAGAGGAATCCGTCCTCGGAATCGAGCTTACCTCACCCTCATGAAGATACAAGTGAAACCATCCAAATTTTCATGTTTCCCAATATCTTTAAATCCGTAAAAACTATTGTACCATATCAAGGTATACATTTACAACTAGGTAGCCCATTTTCTGGATATGTTGCACTATCAACTCATCAAAATCCACAAGTTGAGTTTATGAACTATTCCTTAATGTCTTTGTAGCATATCTCCCCCCCTTTTAATGCCAACAACACAAACTGAAAAATGCTAACCAGATTTTCGCCTCCCGCACGTATTTTTCGTGTACCGCCGTACTTTTCGTACACCAATCGGATCTTTCAAAAACACGGTTTTTATATTTGTCGTTGGATTATCTTCATATCGACCCCCAGCCGTCCAATACAACTACTTATAAAGACTACATCTCTTACCTACACAGTTGTAATCTGAAGATTAAAACCGTCCAATTTTCTGATTTAATCGAAATATTAAAAACTGTTGTTTATTGGGGATCATGATATGAACACAGACACATGGTTTCTCAATATTTACCCAATTCATCTGATTCAATAACATATTTCGTTATTGATTTCAAAAAAAAAAATATCCCTAATATGGAGAAACTTAGAAGAGTCGGAACCAAAACAAGGTTTTTAATCTGAATATATTTTTTTTTGGAAAAATAGTGATATTAAAGAAAACCAATGTATACAAAAAAAAATAAAAAAAAATATAGAGATTTTAATCCGTCGTTTTTTTAAATTATGGATGTACTTAACAAGTAAGAACAGTTTGTGTATTGAAATGAGAGGAAAAAGAACAAACAAATTAGTTGAAAGAGTTGGGCAATATGTTACATCTTCCATATCATGCTTCAAAAAAAGACATATTCTGTCTCTCTTCGAAAACAAGGAATTTTTCTATGTAATTTTGGTTTAGCCCGATGAGATGAGAGGCAAAATCACAGAAGGATAAAGGAGGAGAAAAAAAATGGTCGAGGGTTTGCATTATTAGTTGATACACGTGTGGAACATGCAAGTTAAAAAAAGCAACAACTGTCTCTACGGAATAGAGACTCGATAGACCCACCGAATTGAGCGAGGTAGGCAAACGAAAACAAGTAAAAACACGAAGATTTTTAAAATCTTACGGGAGAAATAAAGATTGGAAAATAAATCAAAAATACTAATTTTAGACGACGTGCGATGCACGTGCACTCAACTTGTAAATATATAGAAACATTGTATACTTCAGTCCACCACGGCGGTAACTACAGCTAACATACTACATTTCAATCCCACCTACCACGAGAGAAAAGGTCGAGTAAAACCCAATTTACTAAGTTTTTCAAAGAGCTTTACCCTTACTAAAATGTTATTAGTTAGAAGAAAACAAAGTATAAACTCATTCAATATAAGGGATATATTCCTCTCAGTTACCATATAGGTCTATCATTCGAAGCATAAGTATTCTCTATGTGATAATGAAAACATGTATGTTTCAACTCCAAACCAATGATAGCCTGTTAAGAATTCTCATCAAATCGCAAGTGAGTTGTGTACCTCTAAATCAACCGATAATGGCAGGAATTAATTTGATTCTCCACAACGAAGTGGTTTGTACAAGTAAGCAGTACAATGATTTAGATAACATGCAAGCCATGACATAATCAGAATACATTTAATGGCTTGCAATTACATGTACAAGAGAACACGTCCATTATGATGAGTCATTCTCGTAAGCAATAAACATTTATTCAAAAGGACTCATGGCGTATACAACACTCAAAACCCAACCCAACAACTGAGCACAAGCTAAAAAATACAAGTACTTTATCTATACAACAACTGACCAATATTTTTCAAGAAACAACACAACGACACACTGAATATTTTTACCACTCTTAGTTAAATTAATTAGTTCATTTTTACAAATTCTAACTATGATAGTTTCTTGAATGCCACTAAACAAAGTACTACCAACTGAAGTAACAAGTGGCGAGGACATCATAACAACCAACCAAACACTCCCACATACAATTAACGACCATTATTATCAATAAGAAAATCGACCACAACTAAAAGACTATTCTCCTCATTAATCAGCTCCCAAATTATTTAGATGTCAGTTTAAAAGGTTTTTAGCGGCAACACCACTATCAGCAGAAACAAGACCAGAAGAATTTATTATGCGTTTGCACACAGTGATTGGGTATACAGGCTAAATGACAAAATGTTCTTGTTAGCAAATTATGGAAATTATATCTACATAAGTCCACTAGTGTTTATAATAAATTGTTTTTGCCTCTACTATAACTTAAGTTCTGGTATATATATACCAACCAAAAATAGTGGAGAACGAATTCATAGATCGAGTCTTGTAACCTTAATATTGATCTACAATTTTACCTGAACATAGTTTAAGCTACACTACAAAGCCAACAGAAACAAACACATCAGAGGTTTATAGATTGAAAGCATGCTAACATTCAACAGATGAAAAAATATTCGTCATGATGTGTCATCACACAAACAAGTTCAATTTTCAAAACATAGAATTAAAGAAAGAAAAAAAGATATATAATCCCAATTCACATAGATGCAATAATCTTACCTAATTAGGAATCTAAATTTTATTTTTTAAAGGATACAAAGTGGAAGACCCAATCAAACACCTAGCCCGCCAAACAGAACCTAGAGGCGGTCTTCACAAATATCATCTGCTTGCTCATTTCAGGTACCAGCTTATAGCTAAACCAAAATTACTTCCCAATACAACCTATCAACAGCTTGCAAGGAGATGTTGCTTTCTCAATTTACTATTATAACCTTAGGTGTTCCTATTATTTCTTTGAAGAAGCCTTTGTCACAAAATCTAACACTTCATGAATTCTTCGACAAAGATACCAATATACTCATTTTTTCTACCTTACTCGTGATAATCAATAGACCACTTAATGATCAATTTCTGTTTGTTCACAAAGAAAATTTGGGCACCACATAGTGACGAACCACGCGAGAAGATTCATGGCTTATAGGCTGGTCTACTTACACCACTCTTAACTTCTCTTTGAGTATCATTTTGGTTACTTTTTTCGCCCTTATCCTTACTCGGCCGACCATGTTTCCTTGAAACATTAACTTCTCTCAACTTTATCACCTTTTTCATTTCCTTCTTTTCCTCTTTGTACTTTGCATCATGATACTCAAGTACCAACCACTTGTTTTTTTTTTTTGTCTCTCATTTGTTCGTGTTATTTTGGTACTTTTCCTACCTTTTGACTCACCCTTTTTCGGTTTCAAAAGATCCTCCTAGGTGAAAGGATAAATGATTTTTCTCAAGTTATGGTAAATGATTTGCTTTTGAATTCGGTATGCACTTCGGTATATCTGAGCTTATTTTTTTCCGTAATCTATATCCCAAATATCTTCATCGGTATCTTCTGTGGGAAGAGATTCAAAACTCAATTGTTTCCAAAAACTATCAATATGCTCAAAAGGTATAATACCATCCAAATACCAAGCTATTTGGTGGCGACACAGAAGTCATATGGATTCATTTATTTTACAAACACCACTTCATGAGGTTCATTAGCGTCTCAATCTTCCAGCAATTTTACTTCAAGCATCAATTTGTCAATACACAAATAGGAGACCTGGTAAGTTAATCCCCTTAGCCAAAAACGATCCTTATAGTTTTTATGTTTGTACAATGAACAAAATTCAAATGCCGCTTTAATTATTACGATATCCGTTTTGACCGTCACAACCGAGTCAACTAGCCCAAAAAGGTTCTTCTTTAGTCTAAAATGATCCGACTCTACCATAGTTGTAGCTTGGTTGTCGAAGTGTTTGTATAACAACCCTCAAACCTTTCTTCGTGAGGATCCAAATATTCTTTAATAAAACAGGCAATGACACTTAGATACTCGGTGCCCTTATACGCAATAAGTTCCTAAAGTTTTTCCCGATACACATCTTCGGTGATTGACCACGTCAAAGCCTCTCATTCGCGGGAGAAACAAGCCCACAACCTTTCATTCTCATCACACTCCTTCATAAATTCTTCTTTTTTCTCTTCTCGTACTTCATCCAATAGTGACTTAATAATCTCCAGGTCTTTCAACTTAAGGGTTGAATTATTGGTTGAATTTTTTTTTCTAACACAATATATGAAACATACAAAGAAAATTATGGGCATCCGGAAATACCTTCCGAATAACATACATCAAAGCGGATTCTTAGTCGGTTAAAATCACCTTAGGAAGAGCATCTTCTTGGATAATTAACTTATATTGCTCTAACTCCCAAACATAATTTTCTTTCAACTCGTCTCTCAATAAACAAAAGGCCACGGTGAATGGTGCCTTCGTTGACGTATGCCCGACTATGTTCAACAACGACATCTCATATTTGTTGGTCTTGTATGTGCAATCCATTATAAAAACTTGTGGAAAACATAGAGCCAATTTAATGCAATCTGGGTGATCAAGAAATAGGTGAGTGACTTGTCCGAACTCATCCAATTCCTTTTGGACCATGTAGTTGTTCTTCGCCGCCAACCGCATCGATCGTTGCGTCACTACCCTACCTTGAAAATCCTTCCTTCTGAAAGTACTTTTGCGTTGTAGATATTTCGTATAGTGGATTTGTTATTAGGGTCATCCGCATTCAACTTTCTAAGAATTTTAATTGGTGGCATACATGCTCGTTACATCTTATATATTTCCAAATATTCATGATCTTTGATCCTTGAGACTTTTGCATGTCCATGAAGATCAAGTGCACGTGGGTGGTTATGACGACAATCCATATCTTTATTCATAGTCTAATGACATTCATTTCCGTCATAGCTGAAAATGATCTTGAAGAGGCACCCTCTTTTATTCGTTATCGTCTTATTCTTTCTCCCGGTCTTCCCAATATACACAGAACCATTTTTATGCTTGTCAACATCTTTTCCACTTCTTTAACAAACCATTTCAAACCGGTTCCATCGACTTTGTTTCCCTCACACTAGCACACAATTTATTTTCAATCCATGTGCCTTAGGCCAAGCCCTTGCTTCCGGTTTACTTCCCCAAGTCTACATTAATAATACAATGTCATATATATACTTATTAAAGCTTTTGGAATATATAGTTTTCACATATAGAATAAAATATCATTCAATTTGTCACTTACCAAGTCATTTCGGAAGTGATCTCTATTATCTTCGTAAATGGTGTTAACAGCCGAAGGTTGATCGTGCATTGGTAGAGAGGTTCAACATTTACGATCTACAAGACCACGACAAGGTTAGATGATCCAAAAAAAAAATGAAGTTAACTCTAGGTTTGTCTTGTTCGAAAATTTGGAACCCTAACTGAACCTATGATAATGTTTTATTAACGCTAGGTTCGACCAATCGAAAAGTTCGAAGAAAGCCGAACCACGAAGCTTTTGAAGTTCGGCTTATTTTGGGATGCACATTTAATACCGAACTTATAACTTAGGTTTTTAATGAAGTTACACTACCAAGTTCGGCTGAAAATCAGATATCCGAACATTACGTTGTATGATGAACAAGGGTAACACAAACTATGAACTACAAGTTCGGCTAACAATTAAATGAGTACAAATAATCTGAACTTGAATAATTTTTCAAACACTTGGGTTCGGATTTAAAATTGTATGCCGAGCCGTTCTTCCCGCGCATGGTTCGGCTTCTTAGTTTACAGGCGAATCCACAACTTTGAACTCCGAAAAGGTTTGTAAAAATTTAATTTTTCTGAAGAATTTAAGCTAAAAAAATGAGATTTAACATCTTATAATTAAAGTATACATGTGAATTATTAACATAAGGTTCCTCATCAATGTATTCATCCTCTGAATTTGGCTCATAAAAACTATCATCTTGAGTTTGAGGTTGAGTTTGAGTAAAATTATTCTCATAATCAGAAAGTAAGTCAAATCCGGATCGTTATAGTATTTGATGTGTATTTTATTGTCTTTACGAGATGAAGATTCTCCCGGATCATTTGAATCATCCATTTTGAATCACAAAAATCTCCTAAATCTCAAAAACCTAGTTTGTTTCTTCACTTCTTCTTCCTCTCAAAACCCCCAACTCTCTCACAAAAATCTAATTTTTCTACAAATATAATACTACTTAACTTAATCAATCATTAACATTACTAATTAATCATTATCATTAAATCTAATCATAATCATTAACACTAATTATGTAAGGGTAGTTATGCCATTATCAAAAATAAAAGGATAAGAGGTGATAGTTTTTTTTTATCTAGTGAACCTATTTTGGCACCATTAGGTACAAAACATTTGAGTATGCCTCAAAATAGGATTCTAAAAAAAAGAACCCTGTTTTAGGGCATACGTAAATCTTTCATGGCATACTGAATAAAGACAAAAACGGGTTGTAAATTGTAAAAGCAATAGCCCCTTAGCCAAATGTTTTTTGTAATGGAAAATCCGCCCTTTTAGTATTAGTGTTAATAATAATGATTAGTTATTAATAATCTTGATCAATGATTAATCTTAATGATCAGTGATTAAGATAATTTAGTTATAAAAGTTTGTGTAGATTAAAAATTTTGAGGAAGAAAAAAAAAGTTAGGTTTTTTTGGAGAAGGAGAAGGGGAAAGTGAGAAAAGAAATTGTATTTTGATTTAATGGATGAGGAGGGATAATCTTCATCTAAAAACCTAGGAAAATACACATCAACTACAACAATGATCCGAAAATGACTGATTTCTTAGATTATGAGAATGATTTTACACAAATTTTCAACCTAGAGGCGGTCGCAAGTTGTTCGAGAAGGTAAGCTAGAGCAGCGGTTCCCCAAGCGTACTTGTTAACGGTAGCAACATCCTTTACCAATATGAGATAATTGGCATTCACCTTGTTTCCAGTAAGGTTGGGGAATATATCTCTGCCAAGAGTATAAAGCAAGTAGGCAGTTCCGGTTTGCTTCACTTTGATCTCGTCCATTACCAAGTCCCCCTTCTCTACTTTCTCCTTTGTGTTCCCAAATTCTTCTCTCAATTTAGTAAGCTTAACCTTCTTAAGCTTCTTGTTTCTCACACCGTTCTCCGTAACAAAATCTACATCTTTAATGGAACGACAAAACTCGAGTTCAGTCTGGTAATCACCCCAACCAAGACATTCCTTGTACAACTTATATAGCTCCTCCCAACTCATATCATAATAGTCAGCAACCACGCTTCTAACCCTCACTTTAAACCCTGTAATATTTTTCGTGTCATCAGGAGTGATTGTCATCTGCCCAAAGGGTAACTAAAATGTATAAGTTTCTGGACAAAATCGCTCGCAGAAGGCGGAGATAGTCGCTCTGTCACATTTCTTATGTCCATGTTCAATCAAAGGCCATAAAGCAGATGATTTTACGTAAACAACCACCTCGGGAACCTCTTTAGACAATTGCCATTCCGCTGCCCTCTGGTGTCTCAATACTCAGACTGCATCGTTGTGATCAGGAGTCCCGTATATTCTCTTTGCCCAAGATTCGGCGTAACCGATCAACACCTTTCCTCCATCTTCCGGAAGACCATGGGGAAAACCATCATCTCGATCTGGGATTACGTTATCCTTATGTGGAATGTGCAAACCTGTAGCCCTGGGTTCAGCAAGATTCTTCTCTTTCCAAGGTTTTGGTTGATGTTGAGGTTCTTCATTATCATCACCTTTCTCTTCACCACCACCATCACCATCTCTTCCTTCTTCCTCTTCTTCTCTTTGTATCTCTGGCATTGGTTCATCAATTTCTAACACGACATCTTTATCCTTTCCACTACCTCCTTCTCCCAATTTTCTGTGACGTCCTCCTCGAGGACAGGGAGTCTTAGAATTAGAAGGCGTAACCTCCATCTTCTTCCTCTTTTTAACTTCATTATTCCTAAAACAAGTATGAAACTTGATTAATACATTAAACAAAATAGAAAAATGGTGAATTAACTCTAGTCTAGGGCTGTAAGATATATCGATTGAAATGTAATAGTGTTCGTTTAGTGTTGTGCATTTTTTTCATGTTTGTCGTGCGATTTTGAAATTTATCGACCGACAACTATGAAGAAAATGCACAACACTAAACAAAGTCATTATATGTCAATATATTAAAACATTAGCCCAATTCTATCACTACCAAAGAACCATTTTTAAAGTAAATCAAGAGGTTCGGCTAGCCCGAAAAACCAGATATAAGCCGAACTCAACAACTATCAGTTGATTCTTAAACACAATGATATGTTCGGCTTATAATTCAAAAATTATTTCAAGCCGAACTCAACCACCATCAGTTGATTCATGAACACAGTGAGTTATTCAGCTTATAATTCAAAAATTCAAACAAGCCGAACTTATACACTTATCATATTTATGAAACTAAAACAATATATGTTCGGCGTAAAATTAGTATTATCGACTACGCCGAACCCACTATGCATCTATATCTTTGACTATGATCGACTTGAAATTCAGGATAAAATTTTAAGCCGAACTGTTCATATACACTTTCAGGCTGAAATTATGAAGAATAGTTTGGCTCAAAACTCAACTCAACTTTTAGCCGAACCCACCACTGTAACCGTCAAAAACCTTCTTTTTTTTTTTGAATTAAACCCATTTAATCGATGAGAGATTGGGTTTGTAGAACTTACTTTCTTATCCTCATTTCCGGAGTTGGAGCTACAGTTGGTTCAATTTATGGTTAGATTTCAGTATCTACACCTTCATGTTTAATTGGTTCTTCTTCTTCAATTGATGGATTAGAAGACGATTTTGAACGCCTACTCCCAGCTTTTTCCTTTGTACGACCCATTATATAATTGAGTTTAATCAACGATCAAATTTTCACGAATCGGCGATTATCAGTTTCACGGCGGTGCGACGAAAAAAAATAAATGGTGAGGGTTCGGGTTCGGCTAAGGAAGATGGGAGGAGGAAGAAGAAGACATGCTTTAGAAACTGATTTTGATAAACTGATTTTAGGTTTTTGTATTAAGGACAAGGGTAGATTAGTTATTTAAACGGTTTAACGATATATAGGTAATTGAACTACCCACTAGATACCCTTATAAGGTCACCGCAGATGGGACTATTGTTTTGTATGCCCTGAATTTTTTAGTTATGCCATGGTTCTAAAAAAAAATGCAAATTTTCATACCCAGCAGGGCCTGGCTAGTGTTAATTTCAGGGGCCCATTTCAGATTTTAACAAATTAGATAGTGTGCAAAGCTTTTTACGCCCTGAATGTGAAATAAGAATGCATTAGTACCCAGGTGGGTATTGTATTGTTTTGACTTTTTGTGTGACCACTGAGGGACCGAGGGATTATCACGTTTGCAAAATAAAATGATCCATTAACCATACTCCGGAAGAAGCTGACACAAGTTGTTGCGTGTGGTGGAAATTGTGCATGTTATTACACCAATGTTTACTATTCCCTTTAATCAAACCTGTCGGTGCAAGCGCAACGGCGCTATGTTAGTCCCTTATAGCATCTCTAATAGAGGGTCAAGTTTTTTGTTTTTCATGACACGTAGGATTTTAGACCCCCAAATAACATAAATTCATCTCCAATGGTTGGATCCTATAAATTAGGAGGGATAGGAAAATAAATATGGAGGTGTTAAAGAAAGACTTATTTACACCTTCACTTGCACCTCCACGTCATATTTTCAATTATTTTATTTTTTTAGAAATTAGTTAAACTAAAGATAAACGGTTACGATTTTATCATATAAAATATTCTAAAGATTAAATTTTTCACTATTGGAGATAGTTTTTAACCATGGGGTCCTATATTTACTATGTGTATATAATCTCCAAAATAAAAGTCTTAATTAGACTTCCACGTAGGATTTTTTACACCCACTGTTGGAGATGCTCTTAGTTTCTCTTCCGGATGATGATTCGGATGAACATATGAGAAATTCATATTCCAAACCTAAGTTGTAATCAAACTATCAAAGCAGGCCAACGGGAACTTGATCAGCTGGCCAAGATGCTTAGGTCCGCGATAGTATGTTCTGAATATGATTAAATCATAACTCGAGACTCTAAAAGCACTAAATTGGGCTCAACCCACAACAAACAACTGGGACTTGTTGTTAACCCTCGAAAATTTCCAAGCTGTAAGATATATCAATAGCCGGCTTGTTAACTCTAGAGTCTAGACCACTCTGCGTTCGGGATTGATGGAGTTACAACAGTCGATTAGGTTAGGTTATGTACAAGTTTGACAGGTCAAAGATACGATACGAATACATACATTCCGCTGCAACTGTCTCTGCAGCCGACAAGGATGCCCTCAGTGATACACAGTATGCAGCTGGTTTGATCATTAACCGAAAGGTTTACAGTTCCAGGTACGGAGAGAAACAGATAAATTAATTAATAAAAGAGAATTCCTTTCTTTTCTTTTTTTCCATTTTTGTGCCATCATAGTTCAGTGCAGCATATAGAGAGTGAGACAGTTGCTGCTCGAGACTAAGTCTTATGGGCTAGATTGGAGGTGCTAGATTAGCACTTAAGTGTTGCAATTCAAAAAAAAAGTGTGGCAAAAAAGTTAACACTAGTTCTCTCTCCTACCAGTTGCTAGCATGTGAACTAGCATGCTAGATAGTTCGTTGAATGATTCAGTAGCTTGAAAAACTACCTTTTCGCGGAATGGTTCATTATTTGAGATTTATTTTTGATCCGATTTGAGATTTAAATGTTGAAATCCAATTTGAGCGCTGAATGGTTTTAGCATTTGGCGTGGAATGGTTCGGTATTTGGTCGACGTGGACTCTTAATCTAGCTGCTAGATTATCACTCCCATAAGACTTAGGAGGTAGTCCTGACTGCTAATCTAGGTGCTAGACTAGCACCCATAAGACTTAGTCTTAGGAATTTATATTAATTAAGATGTACGACCAGAATCATTCAAAGAAAAAAATAAAGCAACATGTACCAGAAAGTTATTTTGTATCTGAGCTTCTGAACATTAACTCAGTATCCGTCCGTATATAGTACGTACATGCGGACCTAATTCTCTTCTTAATTTCCTATATCAGTCTACCTTTATGAATTTATTGCTCTTCTCTAACTTGAACCATTTTGGTGAAGTATGTAGTCATGTACGTATACCTCTTTTGTTCTTTCAATTTTCTACAATAACTCTTCACTAGATATCTATTCCGACGGTTGCAACTTGGACGTAGCATGCGTATTGTTCGACAACTTAATCTAAAGTGAGATACTGTTAAATAGGTTTTCCACAGCATGGTATAGTTTTACCGCACCCTATATTTTACGTCCATATTGTTAATGAAATACCATAAGAGGGCCAAGGCTTAATTGTTACATAACCGCTATGCTCTTTACAGATGCACGGTAAATCTCTACACAGGATTTGGTGGTTGTGCTGGTAGTACGTACGTACTTCCATGAGTGCCCATAATCTTACCGGCTGTAAAAAATCTTCAGTGGTGGGGTTCCTACCTTACTGGTATCATTTTTACTAGATTGATGTTAGTAAAATATATATCTATCCATCTCATCGATACGATAAAAGATGAAAATTTTTTATGAGAAATCTGGTGGGAGGCATGATCTGCATTTCTCAACCTCCTCATGCAAGAATAACTACCAAAAAGAAAGAAAGAAAAAAAGAGAGTATGAAATAGAAAGAGTATGTGTAAACTCACTTAGGGTTAAAAACCATGTTATTGACATTCCTCTCCTAATAATTCAACACATTATTAAGACTTTCAAATTTGTAATTTTATTGGTTTATTTTTTTAATTAAACTTATCATTTTGTATATGATTATAAAATTAAATACTACTGACATTAATCAAGAACCCACAATTGGGGGATATCAAAACTAATTTGGGGATATGAATTACTTCCCCCAACCAAAGGTGTCTGCTAAGGGGTGTTTTTTGGGGCGAAAATACTAAAACACCCTTCCCTCAAAATAAAAATTAAAAAACTTAAAATTAAAAAACAAAAACATATCCCCCATTTCCATCACCACTTCTTATTAATCTCTTTTAGGGTTAAAGCTTTGAAACCCAAATGTTCCCCATTCCCTTTCAAATTCTAAATTTTCCACACTCCCTTTCAAATTGTCTTCTCCTTCTCTGTCGGCTCCTCACTTTGAAAACGATTTTTTTTTTTTCACATTCGGTAGTGATGAAGACCATGCCGGTACTGATGAAGACCACGCCAGAAGTGATGAAGACCATGCCGGAAGTGATGAAGACCACGCCGGAATTGATGAATTCAATGTCAGAACTAAATGCTTAGGCATGCTCGATATAAATCTATCAATGCTTAGTAGTCAAGTGAAAAAAAAATCAATTTTACGGATACTTTACATCATGTGCCAAAGATAGAAATTTTAGCATCATACTATGCCGTCATAGGTATCGGCATGCTCGAGAATTAATCGATCTGTGCTTGGCAAAGTGGGATCGATTAAAACCAAAAAAATAGGTTTTGAAGATCAAAACCAGAAAATTTTGTTACGAGACGCCCCCTGGATAGTGGCAAACATTTACGAAAATTTCCAACAAATGTCGGCATGGTTTTTTGGTTGAATACCATGCCGGCACCGAGCTTTTTCAGTTGCAAAAATGGTGGATTCAAAGAAAAAAAAAATCAAATTTTCAACCTCTTAGCAGCAATTCTCTCCTCACAATCATCTTCCATTTTCACAAAAAAATTTCCACCCAAAAATATTTTTCCCTCCTTCTACTCTCACCTCACTCACACAAATTCAAATACAATACACACTAATCTATCCCCAAATACTTAAGATTTTCCTAATTATTATTAACCACTAAACCTGATTAGTGAGGGTTAGATTAGGAATTAAAAAAATAATTACATAAGGGGTGACCCAGATTTAATATATGGATCCAGTTTTTGTCCTGTAGTTATATCCCCCAATTAGTTTTGATATCCCCGATTGCGCGTTCTTAATCAAAACATATAGAAATTTTTGCTCAGATTAGTTACTTGTTCGATGATATATTTCTCGTAATGGAATCTTTTAAAAGTTTTATACCATCATCAACTTTATGTGAAGATTATATATTTCTTTCTTATTTGCTATTCATTTTCAGCGTTCAAGTTAAGAAGTAAAACAAAAAAACATACTGCAGTTGGGCTAACTATAGAAACCTATTATAGGGGCTTCAAACATTGGGTTTTGAGGGCTCACAAGATGATAAAATTGGATTATGAAATAATAATCAACAAAACCCCATATCCAATTATTTTTTGTAATGGCTAAAATATCCTCCATGAATTATAAAATTAAATTTATTATCTTCTCATTATCTTTTCATTCATAAATCACGATGAAGACGATGATCATATACAAAAAACTAAATCTATTATCTTCTCCTTCTTTTTCTATTCATAAATCATGATGAAGATAATGATCATAAAAAAAAACTTATTATTCTTCTTTTTCTCTCTTCTTCTTCTCCGTCGTGATAAAGATGGCAATCATAAAAACAAAAAACTAAGAAAACCCATCACTTATTTTTTCAGTACTGTCTACGGTTGGGAAAATTCAAATTTCCCAACCGTAGACTGCCTAAGGTTGGGAAAATTCATACTTCCCAACCGTAGGCAGAAATGTCTATGGTTGGGAAAATTCATACTTTCAAACCGTAGGCAGTCCACGGTTAGGAAGTATGAATTTTCCCAACCGTAGACATTTCTGAAACTGTTTTTTCAAAAACCTAATTCGATCGATTCCGCTTATTTATGCATTAAAACCAATAAAATAAGATGGGTTTTTGATTAATACCTTATTGAAGTCATTGCGGGTGGATTAAGTGGTGTTAATCGATATTGAATTATTTTGGGAATTGACGATTAATCGAAGAAATAGGCGATGGAGGTGATGGAGAAGAAGAAAATGGAAGAATTAAAGGAGAGGAATGAAAACAAATTAATTTTAGGTTTCAATATTTAATCGGTTAAGGGTATTTTAGTATTTTTTTTATGAATTAGGTCCCCTATCTTCATTGTAGGATATTTGAATCCTTAGGAGCCTTCAAAACACTTTTCTTGGAGCCCGTATAATAAGTTTCTAACTATATCCTCCTCGCCTCGGCTCCTCGTATACATTTTAGTGGAAAGTGTCTCAGATTTTATTTCATAATAACGCAACTTAATTGTTTGAGAAATTGGTGGTGCGGTTATTATATCTGCAAGATGTTGGCTGTGACTCGTTTACTGTCCATGTCTGCTCCATCAAAATGGTCATTTTTCTTCTTTGCCGCGGGACCCACTTATCGGATGAAGATCATGAAATCGTTGTCAAAAAAGATCCAGTATAACTGATTTTTTGTTACTTTAAGCACTTTATTGTGTGTACTAAAATATTACGAAAATGTCCTTGACTCGAGGAGAGGAGATTACCAACTTTTGGTACTTGTTGTTGTTTGGTTAATAGATGCCCCAGTTTTGGAATAGAAGTACCTAAAGCTTAAGAAATGAGCACGTTCTATTACCATTTTAATGGGAACTGAGAATAAAGACCTATGGCCTCAGCCGTTGAGCTGAAATTCATCCTTGGATCCCCATTCATTGTGCAGTTGAACCCAGCAGAGGTACCTCTCATGGCTCATAAGTTAAATGGAGTCATAAGAAATATGCTTGAACAATCGGCAAGTACTGACGTTTGTTATAAAACAATTAAACTTGTTCTACTTTCTTCGTTTTTCATTAACCTTGTAATATTCGTGATACCGTAGAATATGCGCTATAAGTTTGTCATTTGGCTTCTTTAGTTTTCCTTTGGTACCTTACATTTTCATTTTAGCTCTAGGTACATAATTAAACCGATTTGCTACAAGGATATACAAGTGAAGAAAACATTCCCATCAGGGATGAAATACTTGGCAACCCTGTAGGAGTGACTAAAAGCTTCATATATATATCTATAGGCGCTCGCAATTATAAGAAATTGTGAGGAGACCTGTTTACAGGGAAAAGAAAACATCTTGTTTTGCCATGCTAAACTACACAAATGCTTATGATTCGGTTTTAGCTACAACACGCGGCTAATCTCTTTCCCTCTTGGTATATAAATTACACACAACAAACTCATTATCTCTCTTCATCAAAAAAAAGGGCCAAAACCATTTTCTGTTTCACTCATTTTTCATCCTGGCCTCTTAATTTTCACTAATTCTATTGTTTCAGTTCAATCAATTATCAATCTCTGCTACTTTATTGGGGATTCAATCAATATTTGGTTATTCATTCTTCTCTCAAACTGCAACAACACTTTTTGGTATTAAATTCGATCAATATCTTTTTTTTTCACTTTTTGTATTTATGTTGATATGTCTTTGTTTGTTTGTTTTCTTTCAATAACTAGTAGTACTTATAAACCAGAAAGATGATGATTTTTTTTGTTTTTGTTTAACTGATATATGTAGTGGACAAAGACCCAATATTCAAGGAGAAATTTCACAATCAAAAAAAATGTTTGATAGTGAAACCCATTACTTTGATCCTCATTCCTTACCAGCTGGAGTAGTTGGAAGTAATAATAGTAACCAAGGAGGAGGAGGAGGAGGAGGAGGAAGAGTTTCTTCATCAGTTATCATTCAAGATAGTAATACCATCTTATCAAACCCTTACAACAACCCTAACCTTAATCAATCCGCTGACGAATCCGTTGTTGCCGCTGCTAATAATACAATGGATTTTGAGTTAGACCAACAAGATCAAGGTCTAGTTCATGATCCTAGTTCCGTTCAAACCGGGGTTTTCGATCACTCTAATAATAATAACTGGCACCATCATCAAGAGATGCAGGATCAGTTGCAAGCAGAACAATTTTATCAGCACCAGCAGTTACAGAATAATCTTCAGTGTTTCAATTCTAATCCTTTTACGCAGTCATCAACACCTGATCTTCTCAACTTGTTACATTTACCCAGATGTGGTAGTGGCGGAGCATCATCTTCTGCGGCATCGATGTTACCTAATTCATCAATCTCTTTCAATAACAATCCGTTAAATTCTCTGGAAATATTTGGAGGAAGTAATGGTAACAATAATGAAGGTCTTCATGGAGGTGAAAACAGGTCAGGAGGATCGTCGAGTATTCTGTATGATCATCTGAACAATCTTCCTCCGCAACCTCCCATATTCAGAGACTTGTTTCAGAGCTTACCACAAACTTATGGATTGAATGG
This sequence comes from Papaver armeniacum, assembly GCA_023531295.1. Taxonomy (NCBI): domain Eukaryota; kingdom Viridiplantae; phylum Streptophyta; class Magnoliopsida; order Ranunculales; family Papaveraceae; genus Papaver; species Papaver armeniacum. Next base: position 97,694 of record JAJJWW010009478.1, read on the forward strand.
AAGTGGTGCAGGTATTAGCAGCAGCTCATTGTTTGGTGGTGGAATTGATGAGAGACAAGGATCAATTTATCACCATCATCATGATGGAGATGGTAATAACAATGGAATGAGACAGTTTGAGAATTCAGTCTTGGATTTTAGGAGATCAAATTTTAATGGTGGTGTTGGTGGAAGTAGTAGTACTGGTGGTTTTAGAAGAGCCAGTCATGGTACTAAACATTTTACTACTGAAAAACAAAGAAGAGAGCAATTTAACGAGAAGTACAAAGCTTTGAGTTTACTGGTTCCTAACCCTAGCAAGGTACAATCATTCTCTATCTCTATATATGTAGATATATATATATACCTGCTCATCATCGACTCCTAATCTATATATCTTTACCTATCTTGTTCCTCAAACCTACAACCGGCCTAGACCAGTTCAACTTCATTTATCAACTCATAAATATTTCCTCAACTGTCACAAGTTCTACTATCTCTTTTTTCCTAATGGTTTTTCTTTTCTTCTTCTAAAATTTTGCATTGTCTGTTAATACTATTTACTGATAAATATTTGTATTGAATTCCTTATGATTCCTTATATATGTTTATCATTAAGAAGCAAGACAGAGCCACAGTAGTGCAAGATGCCATTGAATATATAAAAGAACTAAGAAGAACAGTGGATGAATTGAAGATCTTAGTTGATAAAAAGAGATGTGGGAGCAGAAACAAAAAGTTGAAAACCGAGGCCGCAGCAGCAGCAACCGGAGATATGGAAAGCTCAACCATGAAACCGGCCACTTTAAATGGCAATACAGATCGAGATCAGAATTCGTTTAATGGACCGGTAAGAAGTTCGTGGCTTCAAAGGAAGTCGAAAGAGACTGAAGTAGATGTGAGGATTATCGATGATGATGTAACCATTAAGCTTATTCAGAGATCAAAGATGAATAATTTGTTGCTGGTTTCGCGGATCATTGATGAACTTGAGTTAGATTTACTTCATGTCTCTGGTGGCTGTATTGGTGATCACTATAGCTTTTGGTTCAACACTAAGGTGAGTAAGTAATTTTTAGCTGTAGTTTGAGAATTGGTCCTTGTTTTTTTTTGCAAATTGCCAAATTGGATTTGGTTTGTAAACCATTGAGAGTGTGCCAATGCTCAATTCCTATTACTGATTTAAGAGTATTTTGTCATTTGTGATGCAGATAAATGAAGGTTCCTCGGTGTATGCAAGTGCAATAGCCAAGAAACTGATTGAAGGGGTGGATAACAAGTATGCAGCATCCAAACCTGAGAACAATTATTAGGTTACCGGCTTCATTAATTATTATTAGTGGGAGGTTTTAGAACAATTATTAATGCTTTTTGTTGCTATTTTTGAATTATTATTAAAAGAATCAAATAACGTATGGGCTTTAGTTGTTATGAGTATTGTTATGAGTTTCTCCATGGGAATTTCGTTTGAGTCTCTATAATCTATATATTTGTTAGAGAATTATGTACGAAAAGTCATGGTCATGGAGGTTTACCAGTACCATTGTCAAGTTTTTGGCCAATTTTGGGATTGCTTTAATTTTGGAGGTTAGAGAATAGAACCTTTGTGTACTACACTTTCGAGGCGTAAAAGTATATTATACAACGGTGTAACCGTCAATAAAAGAGCTCCCAAGTTTAAGAGACACCTCTGTTTGTTTTCTCATCAATCTGCAGTCCTCTTCTGAGTTTTCGTGGGACAGAAATTCTCAGGATAGTTTTGCACTAATTGAACTTCCACATGTATCTACGCATCTTTTTTAGTAGTTCTTGAGTACACGAGATAGCATCGGGCATGTTCAGTGGTTGAGAGTATTGGTAAAACAATAGTATTATTGAAATACATACAGGGGAAGGATCCGATCGTAACATGGTGAACTCACTTTTTTTTTACAAAATCCAAACGGCAATGAATTTAAAAGATTTTTGTTAAAGGGAGAGCAAAAAGTGATCCGAGGAGTGCAAAAATCGTAGTCAACTCGCTAGTTCTTACCGATTCAATATTTTCACTTAACTCGGACCAAAATGTCCTTGCTCAACGCACCCAATAACATGATAAAACTCGCTTTCATTCTGTAAACAACTCCACCGTCGTCCCGTCATCTCCAACAATCTCATGCTAGGAAACGTGGGTGGCTCAAGGAAAAGATCAAGCTTTTGTCAACTATTTTTCTTTTATGTTCTTGTATGGACATACAGAAAGCACCGAGTATCCATTTTGTAACTAATTTATACTTGATCATAACCTTGCAAGCAAAATCTAGAACTTGAATTTCACATGTATCACGATCTTATAACTCACATATTGAATTAACAATCAAGTTCTGGCATCGAAAAGGATTGATGACTGTTCCCAATGATCTCATTCCAAAAAAAAGAAAAGATATATCCCGTTTTCTTGGTATTTCTCTTTCCGAAACCAACCCATTCAAACAAAACAAAACTGGAGCAGCAATAAAATGGCTTTTATTAAGAAAAAACTCTAAATGCAATTGAATCCTGGTGCAAGTAAGAAATGGGTTTCTTTTGAATTGCGAAAATATCTGCTAATATCTTTTTGATTATTAGGGTTTGGTACCTTGTATTTGATGCTTTGTGGTTGTTGGTGGAGGGTAGTGCAGGATTTGGCTTTGAGTTGCCGGTGGTTTTTTGTTTTTGGTAGTTCAAGGGATGGGATGAATTTTGTGCAATAACTGGATGTAGTTAGTAGGATAGTTTTGTCCGAGTTAGAAAAATATGTCAGATGGGTCATGAATGCCGAGTTGACTACGATTTTTGCACTCCTCGGATCACTTTTTGCTCTCCCTTTAACAAAAATCATTTAAAAATGCACAAATTTTAGTTTCAACCGTTAATCTTCACCAGCTGATAATCAAAATGATAGCAAATCTCGGAATGCACTCATTTTGGTTGGAATGTAGAGATTTATAAGAGGAACATGTCACCAAAAAATATAGCTTCAAATTGATCGCCTTTTGGTTTGGTTGAAAAAATGGCTTTACCATGCCATGATAATGTCATTCTAACCATGTCATTGGATCCTGCCCCATATATGAACCATTCGCAGAGTATGTGAATGACCGGTGGTACTTCTATATAGTGGGTCAATGACCAGACTAAGGTAATGGAACATGAAATGATGCAAAAGATGCGTCAAATTTAAATAGTTCACAGCAGATAATCTAATCACACAGTGAAGTAGCCCAGTACAACTACCGCAAGTTTTACATCTCTATGGAAATAAGCTCAAAATACAAACCCTAACTAAGTCAGCTCACTTACTATGGACGATGTTTCCTCAGCAACCATTTCTTGCGAATTGAAACATCATCCAAGGCCAAAAACACCTTTGCTTTCTGTTCATCTTGCAAAAGCTCTGTAGCGTCCATTAAAAGATCTTTTTCTAAATCAGGAGTAGCTTGCAATGCATTGTGCACAATTTCTAACGAAACACAATTTTCATTCTTTTTCGTTAACCTTGAAACAGCAACTGACATTTTACGAACAGCATCAAGCATACACATGCGATCGCTTCGTTGTGCTTTCCTAGAAACTTGAGAAGTTGGTGGAGTTTCAAATGGACGCTTATTGCTCCCTCCAATAATTATGTCCAATCCCTCATCCGAGTCTGATGACCCTTCTTGCATATAATCGATGGCTACATCTTCACAGGGAGAAGATATTAATGAATATTGTGGGGTACCACATACTTGTATTTGAACGCTTTTCGAATTGTCATGATGCCCTGCCCCGCCGTATTTGGTGTCAGGAATAGAATCACCATAAATCACACGCAAACTATTATAGTTCGGAACAGTCTTGGTTCTATATGATCGCGCTTCAGGGTGTTCCTGCAAATATTCTAAGGTTAGATTCTTTCAATGAAATCGTACTCATGCGCCTTGTGGTAAAAAAAACCTTCGGCTCACTCACTGGTTTAGCGGGGAGCAACATCACACCATATCTAGTGGTTTGGTGTCGCATACTATAAATGCAACCATCTTTGAAACCCCATCAATGGGACTCAGAGTTTGCTCACCAACTTGCACAAGCAAATCTGTTGTCCCAGTTTTACGTCCTAAACTGCCAACTGGAATCTTGGGGTTTCATCCAAGCCTTTGTTTGGGAGATTCAAGTTAAATTAGATGAAAGTTTACTACCTATGGTGCAATAATATATTTGAATTCACGAACATACCTGAAGATAATCATCCCAGACACTGTCATCAGCTGTCACCAGTTGCCGTGCTTCGTCCCACTGAAACCCATTGTCCAAAAGAACGTTAATAGCATTGTATTGCGTCCTCAATTTGTTATACCGATTCTTCAATACTTCCTTATCCAACTGTAATCCAAATTTATTGTTAAATAACTCCAACATGTAGAGCCACGTTTCTCTGTGAAATGCCTTACCAATCTTATAACCTTTATTCACATGTTCTATCATAATTTCAATGAAAAAGTTATCCATTGGTGGAGTCCAATTAGTCTTTGAACGATCAGTGCTCAAGGGTGTTTCCACTGCAATAATTTGGGAGGCCTACAGGTGGTACAAGAACATTCATTAATCTAAAAAAGAAAGAACAAAAATCTCACAGAACATTTAAAGAACAATATTGAGGAAGAGACCGCCTTTAGGCTCGTTCTCGTTTATGATTATAAAAAATCTTGTAAGGGAATATTTTTTGGGAGTTTGTTAAAAAAACAATAAACCTTTCAGATTAACCGCCATAATTACTTGCCAGTGCTGGAAAAACTGAAAATACAATAAACACAGCTTAAACCTTGTTATGGCTTACCATAAAAAGATCTTCATGGACAGATGATGTAGCTGGAGAGTGTGAACTTCCTGGACCTACTTCATTTTTCACTTCTTGATCCTTGCTGTCGTGGATCTGGTCCAACTGGTTCAATCTTCCAGTAGCAGGTTCACATCCATATACCACACCCAGATTAGAGTAATTCGGTAATGTCTTTGTTCTGTAAGAGCGTGCCTCGGGATGCAGCTGCAACAAACATAGGTAAGCAACTGCTAACTTACAAAAAGCATGGAAGACTTTGAAAATAAGAGTCGATAATTAAAAACCTACCTTCAGATAATCATCCCATACATTATCATCAGCTGCGATCATTTGCCGTGTTTCATCCCAGTGGAACTCGTCTTTGTTAAGAAGTGTTCTCATAGCAAGGTACAGTATCCTCAATTTTTTGGCTCTATTCCTCAAAACTTCCTTGTCCAATTGTAACCTGAATTTTGTGTTAAATAATACAACCATGTGCTTCCATGCTTTTTTACGAAAGACATTGCCACTCTTGTTCCCTTTACGAACCTGGTCTACCATAATCCCAATGAAATATCGATCCATGGTGGGTGTCCAAGTAGTCCTTGAACGATCAGTACTAACTGGGGTTACACTATCTTCTCCTAGCTGAGAATACCTGTCAAGATAAGTGACAAATCAAAAATCATGGTTCCAAATGGATTACTTGGTTCGAGTCTGGGTAGTATCGAGTGTAATCAAGGAAAGTGGATACAATAATCTTGAAACTTCGACAATGTTTCAGATATTAGATGCCGGGTTCAAACGAAAGATAATAAATAAACAAAAAAGAAGACTCGTTTACAGGCATTTTTCTGGAAAATATATTCTCATATACTCGTGATTACAAGAACAGTTTTACAATTAATACGAACCAGCTCACATATGAAAATTCTAATACTACCCGTCACCACAAAATATCAGATTGTAATTGTATGCTATTTTCTCAGAAGTCTGTCACAAGTATGCAATGTTACTTGTCCTAGATGATGTTAATCAATGCCACTTATAAGAGAGATAAGAAGAAGCATAAACAATGAACAAAGACCAAGATATCCAACTAGCTTTTTCAATTGCCAATACCTTACCACATGACCTTCATTTAACATGGACATAGTAGTCGGAGAAAGAACGCCTCCAGAGACTCCATCAGTCTCCATTGCTGGAATATTGTCGATGAGGCAAGGATGATTACTCAAAGCATTGTTTCTTCCATAGGCAGTTTCATTTCCATATATCACGCGCAAATCATCAAAATTCGGAATACTTTTAGTTTTCAAAGTTTGTGCTTCTGGATGAGCCTGTATATTTCACATATGATAAAACAAATTAATAGAGGATACATACCTTATTAACCGTAAGGAATAAGAACACACCTTTAAATAAGTGTCCCAAACATCACTATCAGCTGTAACCATGTTTCTTGTTTGATCCCATTGAAATCCATCTTGATCAAGGAGAACCTTCACAGCACTGTATTGCATCCTCAATTTTTTTGATCTATTCCTCAAAACCTCCTTGCCCAACTGTAATCCAGCTTTCTCGTTAAATGCTGTTACCATCTCCACCCATGCTTTTTTGCGAAATGAATTATGAATTTTATTTCCACAATGCACTTGCTCAAGCATTATGTCAATAAAACAGCGATCCATAGTTGGCGTCCATTTCGTCCTCGCTAGATCAATATTAGTAGCGAGTCCAGTATCCATAACTTCAACAAGTAGAGAAAACAATAATCAAAATGTAGGTTCACTACCCATCTCAGTTCATCATTAATTTAGAGGCGAAGCGGACTTTATATATGGTGACTTTGTGTCAATGTGAAGTGTGACATTTTTTCCAATTAGACACAAAAGATTGGATTTGGTTCAACGATGAAAGGACGACACTGCCCCTCTAAATCAAAATTTCTTTTTTTCCTTTAGATATTTTCGTAAATAAACCCAAGAGGAAGGGCACTAAGGTATTAGACATTTTCGTAAATAAACCAAAGAGGAATGGCAGTAAGATATTAGACATTTTAAGTAAATAAACCAAAGAAGAAGAAGAACAACTAGATATAAGAGCCAAATTTTATTATAATTCCTTATGTATCCTATTTCTTTAGGGTATAATTGACAACCAAACTTTAATATAACATATCTAAAAATCCGTGCCTTGGAATTTTACAAATTTTATCTCGTTGGAAAGGTTTTAAAAAAATCTACGCAATAAGTATAAATAACAATATTAAATTTAGAGTTTTTACGAAAAATTTGGAAAAATATTTATCATTTTGGCACAATTTTGAAAATAAAATGGAGATCCATTGTCAAGTAAACTACTACAGAATGATATATAATACTTTATGTAACCATATTTTGGTTTTATGCATCAACTAATTTTCTTTTGCAACTAATAAAACGATGTACTCTCTCCGTTTCATGAAAAAAAATGATATTTTCACTTTAGCCATAAATTTTCTTTTACAGTCCAATTGCGGCAGTGTTTCCTTTTTTCTTCTTCGGTCGGCCTTCCCACCGTGGCAGCGTTCATCTAGTTAGTTTAATAGCCACCCACGGGAAATTAACTTTTCAATGGCTTGGGTCTACTTACTGGAAAATTCTTTCCAAATTCTACTCCTTTCTTTTTTTTTCGCACCTGTCAGTTTAGTCCAACTATATAGATATGGGATTATCTGAATTTTGATTTTATGGGAACGAAATGTTGTCCAACAGAGCGAAATTCATCTAATTTGTTTACCAGGATTTGATGCCAGAAAAATCTAGGTACACATCAAAATCTTAATCACAGTTTAACACATACATTCCCATACAATAAATCTTTACAAGTATATAAGTACTTCTAATTGATTTATTCCTAACCCTAAAAACAGCCTGAAATCAAGCACAAATTTTCTCGAAACCCATCACAGAGAGAGAGTGAGAAAGGTTTTACCTTGTTAGGGTTCTAATTAGCTGAATAAAAGACGAGCACAGGGAGAAACCCTAGAACCGGGCCGAGGAAGAAACGTTTTCTCTTCGCGGCATGAGATCGAACCAGAAAATTATGTTCTAACGATAAACCCACTTGAGGTTGAGGGTAAATTTTAGAACCAAACTCTGGGTTTCGCCTGTGATATATACGTCGACATTTGGGGATCCATCTTTATTTGAACCCGAGGGTGTGAGGACTCCGCAACTCGGGCGACGCCGATCCGCAACTCACAAAAAAATTTCTCCCAAATTCTCTCTAATCCCTCCCCTGCATATTCATGATTAGGGTCTTTCTTGTTTACATCGACTCCCATTACTGATTTTAGTCTTTAATTTAATTTTTGTTTCCTTGTGGTTGTTTTAAATTTTTTTTTTTTTTTTTTTTTTATGAAGCTAGGAACCCTAATAATTTTATAGGTTCAACTTTCAATTCTTCATTATTATGTTTACCTCGAGCTAATCTCCTACTGATTTCTTTGTAATTGCGTCTATTTTCATATTTCATCCCTTATCTCCTTTCCCAAGCCTGATTGGGAGGAATAGGGTTTTCTTTGCTGAAGCAGTTGAGGTGGTGACGACCTATATTCTTATTCTCAAATCATTGTCAGCCTGAAAAAGATTTCTGCTGCAAACTCATATATTCTTATTATTTAAGCAAAGGGAAATTGCTTCAGTAGCTGCGAGCTCCTCGTATTCCACACTTACCCGTGCAAGTTATCCAAATTTTACAACCATCTCAGTAATCATTTTATATTGATTCTTTCAAGGTCGGATTTCAACTTTCTCTCCAAGTTTTTTATACACTGTTTTTTGCTTCAATTCCAAGTCATTAGCATGGCAACACTTGGCAATACTCAGAATCCTGCCTTGACTGGAAATCAGTTTATATACAATCCCATGGTTTGGTTATGTGTCTCACAAAAACACATGAGTCTCTAATTCAGCTGCAAAAAACGTTGATACTGCTTTATCACCAAAAAATTCCAAAAAAGCCAAGTACCTTTGATCATAAAACCCTTCAGCTAAATACTTGGTTCAATTTAATGGCTTCCACCTCAACAAGTACTGATGCTATCTCCAATACCCCACAAAGAAACAAAGGTTCGGACAAAGGAACGACAAGCATGTGAGTCTGCAAGGAAAAGGAAGGAATGTTGATTCATTTGCACTGATTGGTTATATCTGCAGAGAGAGTGAAGTTACTAGAAATGTGGTTAGCTACTCAATTAGACAAAGATGGGGTGCTCAGAATGAAGTAGTTGTCATCACAACTGGAAGAAGAAATGTGTTTATCTTTCGAATACATTCTAGAGAAATATTTCAAAGAGTTCTGAGGGAGAGGCCACACTCAATTGGAGGATACTTACTAGTGTTACTTCCATGGAAATTCCATATGAATGTACAAAGAGCAATTTTTCAGTTTGAAGTTTTCTACATCGAGTTTAGACTCAGAGCTGACCTGGATAGAGATGATATCCCACACCTCATCGCATCACAAGCTGGTAAACCTATCACTATCTATAATAGAGACCTTACGGGAGTGGTTAAAGCAAAAGTCAGGTTGGATGTTAACTTACCACTTGTTAGAAAAGTACACATCACCTTGGAGGATGGAGAAAGAATCAAAATTGCAATCTTCTATTTGGGTTTCCCATCGGCTACTTGCAGGCATTGTTATGTTTTTAATCATAATGAAAACTATTGTGGGTTGATAGCCAATATGGCTTGGATAGCTGTGCTTGTTCTGAATCTGCAAGGAGTAGACCCATTTGAAGAACAAGTGGAGGAACTAGTTCAAGTAATACAATAAAATATGGATATTCAAGATGGGGAAGAAGGTCAGGATAACCAAAATCCAGTAGTGAATATTTTGATGAAAGTAATGATGCTGCAAAAGACAATAATGGAGTTCCAAGAGAAAATGAAACTCAAGAAGCAGAAGAAAATGTGGAGGTTAATAAGCATGTCATCGAAAATTCTGTTGGTGAGAACTCGAATAGTGGATCTTATAGCTCGGAAGTTCATAGAAATGACATCAGATCAAATAAGAGGAGAAGGAAAGAAGATATAATCCTAGAAGCTATGAAAATGGATGGATACTTTCAAGATATAGATAGAGCACTTCATGTGCTTGCTGAGGAGGTGGTGAATGATGATTCTGCTCAAAATATGGAAGTAGGGGAGACCTCGTCTAACAATGCGGTGATGATGATGTCAAATGCAGAAAATGACAATGATAATAAGAATGATGGGGCTTCTACTTTGACTGTGGATGCTGGAACCCAAAATCTCCCAATTGTCCAGGTTCTTCTTAATCTCAAAACTAGAATTTACATTTCATCAATTTTTTATCATAACTTAAAAAAAATTTACCCCTCTACCGCTTTGAGTCCATACTACTGTGTGTTTTTGCTTTGGTCTGATACCCATAATCTCTACTCAGTTTTAAGTTACACACGTTTAATTTACCTTGCAATAAGTGTTCTTTTACATCTGAAAATGAAGTTGCTATCATGGAATGTGCAAGGGGTGGGAAAACCACTCACTAGAAACCACTTAAACTATATCCTCAAGAAACAGAATCCTGATTTTATTTTCTTGGCAGAAACAAAAGCTACCAAAGATAATATGAACATCTTAGCTAGGAATTTAAAGTTTCATGACTGGTTAACTATACCTAGAATTGGACTCTCTGGTGGGATGCTCATTGCCTGGCATAACAATATTAAAGTCACTTGCATTGTTGAATTCTTTGACATTTGTTTTCTTCAAGTGCATGATTGTTATAACAATGATTGGAATGTTGTATGTATGCATGGTTCCCTTAATGATTTAGGAAAAAGAATGCAATGGGATAAAATTAACCACTTCTGTAAGCTGAACCCAAATACTCCTTGGATCATCATAGGATACCTTAACTTTATATTGCATGTTAATGATAAACAGGGTGGAAATGATAACTCCCATATTAATAAATTTATTCATGATAATATACAAAACTTAGGACTTATGGACCTTAGATTTCAGGGCATTCCATTCACTTGGTCAAATAATAGAGAAGGTCAAGAAAATATTAGGGAAAGAATTGATAGAGTTCTCTCTTCACATACTTGGTTTTCTATGTTTCCTGATGCTATTGTTAGTCATTTGTCTAGAGTGGGTTCTGATCATACCCCAATTTTACTAAATTGTAAACCTGTTAAAGTAAACACTCGTAAACCTTTTAGGATTATTAGAACTTGGTTCAGTCATGATAGCTTTAGAAAACAAATGTGATAACTGGGATTGTAATATTAGAGGTTCTTGTGCTTACAGTTTGCAAAAAAAACCTTAAAAATCTTTCTTATTCTCTTTCTGAATGGAATAAAAATGTCTTTGGAAACATCTTTAATAACATTGACAATCTTAACAAGAAAATGGAATACTTGCATTCCATAAATCCTTTGCCTATGCTGGAAATTAAAGATGCTCAGAACAATCTTGAAATCTGGTATAACAGAGAGTATGATTACTGGACCCACCTTTCGAAAGATAAATTCATTAGAGATTTTGATCGTAACACCTCTTTTTTTCACCATTATGCTAATAACAGAAGGAGAATAAACTACATTCACACCCTAAGAGATGATACTGGTCTCTGGATTGATGATAACTCTCAATTACATAAGTTGCTAATCAAACACTTCAAATCTATTAGTACTACTAGTAATGCGCAACATCTTAACACCTTAAAGAACCTCATTGAACCTTGTATCAATGAGAATGAGAACAATAACCTCATCAGCATTCCTAATGAGATAGAAATTAAAAATACTCTCTTTAATATGAATCAATGGGGTGCTCCTGGACCAGACGGTTACCCGCCTGGTTTTTTCAAAGAAAACTGGGAGATTGTTAAAATATATATTACTAATATGGTTCAAGATTTTTTCAGGAAAAAGTTTTTACTCAAAGAAATGAATTATTCTTATATAACTTTGATCCCTAAAGTGCAGAACCCCACTACTCCCAGTGATTTTCGTCCCATTAGCCTTAGTAATACTACTTATAAAATAATCTCAAAAATTTTAACTAATAGGCTGAAGCCAATTCTTTCCAAACTGATCTCACAAAATCAGTCTGCTTTTATTCCTGGTCGCCAGATTACTGATAATATAATTGTTGCTCACGAAATTCTACACTCTATGAAGATCTCTAGAAATAAAACTGGGCACATGGCCTTAAAAATTGACCTTTCTAAAGCCTTTGATAGGATAGAATGGGATTTCTTATATCAAACTCTGCTCTCTTTTGGTTTCTGTGAAGATGTGTGCCACCTTATTATGACATGTGCCATTACAACTTCTTTTTCAGTTCTTCTTAATGGTGTGCCTGGTGAAAGGTTCACTGTTTCTAGAGGGCTTAGACAAGGGGACCCTTTGTCGCCTTATCTGTTCATCATTTGTATGGAAGTGCTCTCTAAAATTCTCTCTAAAGCCGAAAAGGATAAAAAGATTACTGGTGTTAAAGTAGCAAAATCTGCACCCCCTGTTTCTCATTGTTTTTTCTTTGTGATTGTTTTTATTTGCAAAAGCAAGCTTGAGTAAGCGAAAAACTTAGTTAATATACTTAACACTTTTGGTGAAATGACTGGTCAAGTCATTAATTTCAATAAATCGGGTGTTTATTTCACACCTAAGATTCATAACAAGCACTGTAAAATCATATCTAAAATCATTAAAGTTAGAAAAATTTCTAAAAATGACAAATATTTAGGAACGCCTCTTTTCTTTGATAAGAATAAAGTGAACAACTTTGAACCTCTGCTCAACAAATACTACACTGTCCTACAAGGTTGGATGGGGAAAATGTTCAATCAAGCAGGGCGCACTGTCCTAATAAAACATGTCCTTAGCGCTTACCCTAATCATCAAATGCAGTGTCTCTCTTTTCCTAAAAAAACTTTAGATAACCTTGATAAGATCCAGAGAGACTTCTGGTGGCAGAAAAAAAACAAAAAGAAGTGCTACTACCCTAAAGCGTGGCCTAGTATAACCAAATATATTAGACAATGTGGTTTAGGAATTAGAATCCCGCATAAACACAATCTAGATTTAATAACTAATTTGGCCTGGAGGCTGTTACATAATCAAGATAAGTTGTGGGCTAAAATCCTTAAGCATAAATATTTCAGGAAACACCACCCTTTAAAGAAAACGAGAAAGTATAAGAACTCATGGATTTGGAATAGTATCAAAAAAGGTCTGGCAGTAATAAAATCTAACTATACCTGGCAAGTAAATAATGGTGAAGAGATTAACATTTGGTCTGATTTCTGGCTACCTAATCAAACTCAACTCCTATCCCCTATTTTGTCTGACAGTAATATGCCTAATAATGTATGTGATCTTATGAATGTTAATGGTGAATGGGATATAAACATTATCAATGCATACATATATATTTCTTATCATGATGATATTAAAGCTATTACCACTGATACAAGTGAGCATGATAGAATTAGATGGAAATCGACACTATCTGGAAATCTTACTACTAAGTCTGTTTATAATTTCCTGACGAATCTTAACTTTGACAAAGATGAAGCTAAATTCTAGAAACAGATTTGGAGGCTTAATATGACTCCTAAAGTGAATATGTTTTGCTGGAAAGTTGCTAACAATGCTCTTGCTTTGGGAAAAAATATGTCCAAATATGTTAAAGATTCCAAACCGTACTGCCTGCTATGTGATAACCATGATGTAGAAGATGAAATGCATTTGTTTGTGAATTGTAATTTTGCTAGGAAGGTCTGGCAAGCTTTTGATCTGAGTTAAATATATCAAAACAGTGGAAATAATAGTGTCATACATTGGTTTAAAATATGGATGAATGTTAAGGCCTTTAAGGGCAAGCATAATCTAATATCTTTTATCATGTGGTCTATTTGGAAATATAGAAACAATGTTCATTTTGATAATGTTGTGCCTGATGTGCAAAAGTTGATTATTAGCATTAGAGCATCCCATCTGAAGCTTGGACATGACAGGGATAGTAAAACTGGTCATGTTTCTACCAATAATAAGAAGTATCTCAGCAACAGCCACAACTCTGAAAGTGACAATTATGACTGGTTTATACATTTTGATGCATCTTTTATTGAAGCTGATTTTTCGATGGGTCATGCCATATCTATTCTAGATAGCACAGGAGTCAGAAAGCATTGCCGCGCAGGGTGCAATTGGGCTTCCTGCCCCTTAGAAGCAGAAGCTCAAGCTGGAATTGAGGCAATAAGGTGGATGAAGGAACTAAAGCTACAAAATTCTTTGCATAGTTAATGGTATCGAGACATTAATGAAAATTTTGAAAGGAGAAGCTGATCCAGAAAATCAACCCCGGAGGTCTCAGACAAGCATCAATAGATGCAAATTTTCCTTTATGCAATGTGGTTCAGTTTCTTTTATGTATAAACCTAGGAATTATGTAAAATTTGAAGACAAAATAGCTAAGGAAGTAAGATCTAGGAAAATCAGATACTTCTCTACAGAGAATGAAAAGGATAATGTAATGTGCAACATCCTAGAAAGAGTTAATCTTGGATTAACTCCTATCTTATATATTTTGAAAACTTCCGCTTATATATAAATAAACGTCTTCTTATAAATAAAAAAAATCTTTATTTGAACCCACAATTAGGGGTATGTAATGTAGATTAATTGCGGTTGTGGGATATAAACTATTTTATCATCCTAACTATCCTGCTAAGATGTGCCTTAAAAGTATAAAAAGTCCAACTTATCCTTTTTAAGTAGTAGGAAATACCTAATAGTCCTAGAAATAATATATTAGAGAGAGTCTAGTCCAGTAGACTCAGTCAACTGTCTGTTTAGTCCTTTTTGGAAATATAAATTATAGTTTAGTCCTAAAAATTATATTTTTTTTTTGAAAATAACCAGATATATTACTGCAAAGAAAACTAATCTGTATATTCAGACTCATGTGGAATAAACTCTGATTGAGTCGTCCCTCCGATGATTGAATCTGTGTGTGATTAGTTTCTTCAAAAAAAAGTTAAATAATTGGTGTTCATATTATAGATCTCTTGAGCTTTGACAGTGTCAAAAGCTATTGTAGGAATTAAAAACAAAGGAACTTCAGTAAAACTAGTAAGCTGTTGAGGTGAATTTCTCCCTTTTTTTTGCTAGCAAGTCTGCTGCTTTGTTAGCTCTTCTATCCACAAAATGAAATCCCCCAAAAGAAATTAGTTTGTCTGCCAACCTCTTAACTTCATCTAGAATTGCTACACATTGCCATTTGATTGAGTTATGTGTGCATTGTAAGTACTTGATAGTATTTTGATTATCTCCTTCTATGGCCAGATTCTGCAGTTTGTTTGTGATGGCCCATTGTGTAGTCTGCAGCAAAGCTACCGTTTCCGCTTCTACTGCTGATTCAGTCCTGCAGCTACCCATTCCTGCTCCCTTGAAGGTACCTGTCCAATTGCGCAAAATGAAACCACAACCTGCATTAGTTTTAGCAGATATCCACGAAGCATCACAGTTTAATTTGTAAAGTTTCTCATTGGGAATGTCCAATAAGGATGATATTGTGTTCTGATGCTGTTATGAACAGCAACTGGGGAAAGTGTAAGTGGATGCCAGTACTCAGAGTGTCGTAGAATGTTAAGAGCTAATTTTTCCGGTGTTCTGCTTTTGTTTTCAAACACTTTAAGACCCCGTTCCTTCCAAATAAGCCAACATTTGGTGGCTGCTAAAGCCATGGATATGGAGTTCAGGTCTCCTTTCATCCATTCATTGTACATGTCTAAGAATGAAGTATTAGTAGAGGAATGGTTAGAAATTACTCCCTGAGAAGGAATTGGATGTAGCTTCCATATAGATTTAGCATAATCACATTCAAAAAATAAATGAAAGGTTGATTCTTCTTGTTGCTGACAGAAGACACATTTCCTCTCCTCATCTTGAAACCCTAGCTTTTATTTTGTAGGTAATGTATATTGTAAACACTTCCAAGTAAAAAGCTTGATTCTTTGTGATGTGTTCATGCTCCATAATCGTTTCCAGAATTTTCTTGTTTTATTTGAAGTTGAGTCGGACAGATTTTGAAGCTTTGCATACAGAGATTTCACAGTGAATTTTCCATTGGTGGTAAGCAGCCATCTAATTTTATCCTTTTTCAATGTTCCTGCCTCAGTTAAGAAGAGCTTAATATTCAAGATTTCTTTGACTAATACTGTGTCAAACATAGAGTTTAACAATGTGATATTCCACTTCTTTGTTTCACATTCAATTAACTGTGATACAAGTGTTATATTTTGGTTACCATATGGAACTGAGTTCGCAAGAATCTCTTCCCTATTAGGTAGCCATTTATCTTCCCATATATTTATTGAGGTACCATCACCAACCTCCCATATGCTATATTTTTTGATGTGTTCAATTCCCTGCAGTATGCATTTCCACACCCAAGAAGCTTGTGATTTCTTCTTGGAGTGGAGTGCTCCTATTTTTTTTAAAGTATTTCGCTTTCAAGATTTGTGCCCATAAGTCATTAGGATGACTTACCAGTCTCCAAGCAATTTTGCTTATCATTGCTTGGTTAACCTTATTTGCTTCTTTGAAACCTAGCCCTCCCTGGCTCACTGGTTTGCAAAGAAAGTCGAAGGATTTGATATAGATACCTTTAGAGTTGGAGTGTTTCCCTCACCAGAAGTCTCTTTGGATATCGTTTATTCTCTTTGTAATTTTTTTGGGCAACACAAAACAACCCATGCTAAAAACAGGCATGCTAGATAGTACAGATTTGTTAAGCACTATTTTGCTAGGCTGAGATAAAAATTCTCCTAGCCAAGTCTTGATTCTTTGTTCCATATTTTCAATGATGCTATCAAAAGCTTTTAACTTTGATTTATCTATAAACAGTGGCACCCCTAAGTGTATGTCCTTTATGTTTATTTTTTTTATTTTCATAAGTCTAGAGATAATCCCTTGATGTTTATTATGTACCTTTTTGCTAAAAAACAGGCCCGATTTAGAAAAATTTATGACTTGTTTTGATGCTTTACTGAAAATGTTGATAGCATCCAACAGATTTTTGACTACCTAAGTCGCCTTAGTAAACAGGAGAAGATCATCATTGAAAAATAAGTGTGATATAGGTGTTAATTTTATTCCTTGTACTTTTAAACAGTTTCTAGGTGACTAAGTAATCGAAAGAACCTCCATGCATAAGATGAATAGATAAGGGGATAAAGGATCCCTTGTCTAATCCCTCTTATTGGAATGAACTCTTGACATGGATTACCATTAAGAAGAAGCGCAATTGAAGAAGAAGAGATACATTGGAAGATTAACTCACACCCGAGTCTTTAGAGAAGCCAAAAGTCTGTTAAAGTTTTTATCAAAAGTCCCACTTAACCCTATCAAATGCCTTCGACATATCGATTTTTAGACCTATGTTCCCAGTTTTCTTTTTACTCTTTTTCATGGAATGTACCACTTCATGAGCAACAATGATGTTGTCAGAAATCTTCCTAGAAGAAAGGAATGCAGATTGAAGAGGTGAAATGATTTTTTCCAGAATTTTTTTGAATCTTTTTGCCATTAGCTTAGCAATTACCTTATAAGGAGTATTGCATAATCCAATTGGCTTTGAAGTCAATTTGGATTTTTAGGGTTCTTAATTTTTGGAATGAGAAATAATAATGTCTTGTTTAGGTTTGGGTTAAGATTTCTAGTCATGAAAAAGTCTTGAATTACCGCCACCAACTGAGGGCCAACTGTTTCCCAATTATGTTTAAAGAAACTAACAGAAAATCCATCGAGGCCACAGTGCTTTATTGGACTTGATTTTTAAATACATCCCAAATCTCCTCTGCTGAGGGGATTTCTATTAGTGTTTTGTTTTCTTCTAAGGATATGCTAGGCATTAAATGAGAGAAAATTTTAGTTTCAGAATTCAAAGAGGTTTCATTAAAAAGATCAGAGAAATATGATGTTAATACTTCTTCTATTTCAGTTCTAGAGGATACTACATTGTTTTGACTATCCTGAATACAGTCTATATTATTTCTCTTTCTTCTTTTCAAAGTTGTGACATGAAAGAACTTTGTATTTATTTCCCCTAAAGCTATAGTATTGTTTCTATATTGATGTTTAGCAATCTCTTCTTGTGTGTCATACAAAGCTTTCAGCTTTAAAAGTTTTTTGTTAATCAATCTAATGTTAGAGTCACCCTGATTTTTAGCCTCCAAATTTTCTATTATCTTTAGGAGGTTTTTAAATTTTTTGTTTGGCTTTCCAAACACATCTCTTTTCCAAATGCCTAAATTTTCTCCTAGAGCTGTAATATTGTTTAAGAGATCTACATCTGTATTTATTGTTATTTCCTAATTCCAAGAGTTCTTTATGACTTGTAAGCATGAATCCTCCTTTAGCCAAGTATCATAGAACTTAAAAGTTGGACTAAGGTGTACCTGATTGGATTTTATGGAAAGGAATATAGGTCCATGATCAGAGCCTACAACCACCAAGTTTTGAAGAGATGCTTCATGGAATTCAATATTCCATTCTGCATTTGCCATGGCTCTGTCAAGCCTCTGTTTAATATTAGATGTGCCCTCCCTTTTGTTATTCCAGGTAAAAATGTTTCCCTTAAATCCTAAATCTTCCAATCCAGTTCTTTGAATTAGATTCAATATTGGTTCCACCTTTTTCCTATTAAAGGACATACCCCCTTGTTTTTCCTCACTGTTGAAGATTATGCTTAGGTCTCCTATTACTAACCAAGGCATCTTAATTAAGTTAACCCTTTGATAAATATCTTCTAAGTAACCCATAACTCCTAGTTTATTCTCATTTTTAGGTGCTACATAAAAACAAGTAAGTAACCACTCCTGTGAGTGAAAATTGCTTTTAACAATGATGTTAATCATGTTAAGGTTCCATTGAACCACTTCAAAATGAAAACCATCAACCCATGCAATTGCTAGTCCCCCAGCTATTCCTCTGGGTCTACAATGTGGGTGTTTGGGAAGTAGTTTAGAATGTTTCTCATTATGCTCCTTTGAGACTTAGTTTCAGATGGAAACAAAATATCTGTTTTTTCAAAATTTAGAATAGAATGAAGATGTTGTTGAGTTTTTTTCTGGCCACACCCTTGTGTGTTCCATTCCAAGATTTTCATGATAACATTAACAAAAGAAAATAACTTCGAATTTTTTCCGAGTCTGTCTATACTCAGCTTTCTAGAAATCTTAGCTAAGCTAATGCCTTGCTCACTATTTCTTTTTGCTAAGGATTCACACACAAGTTTTACTAAAAGGAAGGTTAATGAGAAATAGCAGCAAGTAATTAAGAGTAATATTAGGCATAAGTTATCAAAATAATAGATTTTAGAACACAGAAAGAGAGCACTAGCATTTGAAAGAATTCAGATGGCCAAAGCATTAAGAGAGAAAATTTCAGAAACTATTTACCTGGATTCCCTTTGTTGTTTGGTAGGGAGTATATGGATATATAAAGCAGTTGATCTTTTTGGACCAGAGTAGAGCCATTGAACCAGTGTTCTCAGGGGATCGGAGATTGAACAGAAAAGTCCCAAAAAATGAAAACTTGCCAAAATGTTTATTCTAAAATCATTATGGTACCAAAACACATCAGAAGGATCCTCTTATCAAAAGAAATCTACGTCTCAATCAGTAGCCAACACCACGAAGAACTCTAATTTCTTACTCAATTGTTAAAAGATGAACCTAATTTTTATAGTGATCAAAATTAAGCTAAAAATCAATACCCTAAGAGACAAAAACAGATCAGTGAATCTCCACCAGCAATACTAAAAGGAAGAAAGATGGAATATGTGAGACAAGCAGATTTTAAATAGAAATTAAACATCCAGAGGAAAGGATTCGACCAGAAACCTAGGCCGAACAAACCAAAATGGATCTTAAAACATTTTTTCTCCTTTTTGATAAACTTAAACTTAAACACTCAAAAACAACGACTTATCCAAAAGCCAAACGAAGCTAATAAACAAACCTACCACGTTTATTAGAGAGTAACTTACATCCATTGTCCGTTGACCAAAATTACCCGACACCCGAACCGAAAGTTTAATACTTACTTCCGAATTAATAAACTTTCCTAAGCATTGCTAAAGCTAATCCTAAAAGAAGACAAGAAGTTTTGTGATTACATTTCTGCTAAAACACATAGAGCCAACAATGATTAATAAGACTCCCTTTTTCAAGAGTTGTGAAACAAAACTCCATAACCAAAGTCAGGAGAAAAGGCTAGGATACCCACTAACCCTACAAATTTCCAAAAATTCACTGGAAACATACTTGACATGAAAAGTTGCCTTTAATAACAACATCCAAGAACACATCCTTCATTACCTCTTTCCTATGGGTTTCCACCAACAACAACACTTATTGTTATCGAAACAATTCTCCTAAAGATAGATTTTTCATTTTCACAGTCACCATACTACATATCCCCATTAGAATGACCAAAACTAAACGTGACTTCTTTCCTTTTCGATTGCAACCAGCAACCACACACTTGTGATGAAGTAGTTCACCTAATAGACTGGTTTGTCATTTTTACAAACACCTGATGCTCACAGATGAGCGAGTTTATAGAATACAACGGATCACCACCTCTATGAAATAACCCACTCACTTAAGACTCCTCATAAACTAATTCATGGATACCATTGTATCACTTAGCATTTAGGAACAATAATATAAAATTAAAATACACAAGTTTTCTTTCTCATTCTTAAAGAAATGGTCAACGCCCTTCCATCAATTGCAAAGAAAAGCAAGGATCACAAGGCCTAGAATTGAATGTCAACCAATTTCAATCTTAGAGAGGAGACAAGCAACACAAACTTGTAGAGAATTTAGTCATAAAGATAAAGTTCAAGTAAAATCTAAATTTACTAATGATGCTCAACAACATCATAACTACTGATACTCAAGAACATCCTTACCACAGAATATCAAAGCAAGCAGAAATTATGAAAGAAGCGAGAGATATTAATGATGCTCAACAACATCCTTAATGATAATGCTCAACAACATCGAGAACGAATTTTGAAATATCAGTAGCTAAAAAAAAAAAAAAAAAAAAAAAAACCCCTTTGGTTCCATTTCATTCCTCCTTTATTGATGATCAATCTGCATATCCACTAACCCCTACTTACTTAAGCCAGGGAATCCAGTTAGAGAAGGTTACTCCATTAGGAGTCGAAGGTAGAAGATTTTTTTGTTTTAGAAAACACTATTTGAGAGCTAAGAAAGAGAAAGTAAGGGAGACGAGATGTCTTGGTCCTAGGGTTTTGTCCACCCACATGGAATATTCTTTTTCTATTACTAAAATACCCCTGCACATGCTAATTTTATGGTTTGGTCCTAAAATATTATTATTTGGTCCTTTCACTGACGTATATAACCAGGAAAGAACAAGAATCACTTTCACTTTCAGTTTTATTTTCTCTCTCCTCGATTTTTTTAGTTGATGCAAAAAAAAATTTCTAAGGTTTACGAAATCATTCTGCTGTGGTACCAAGATTGATTACGGAGTTTGATTTTGTTTTTGATACCAAGATTGATTCGATTTATAGCAGATTAACTTGGTTATGAAGACTAATTTGATTACGGAGTTGGATTTGGAATTACAGATCTTATTCGATTTTTACTGAGATTTTTGCTTTTGAAGATTGATTCGAGGCTTTTTGGAGATTGATTAGAGGCTTTTTGGAGATTGATTCGAGGCTTTTTGAAGATTTGTTCGAGGCTTTTTGAAGATTGATTCGATTTGGAGTTGATTTTGGGAATTTACAGATCTGATATTCGGAGATTTGGAGTTTTTTGGAGTTGATTTGAATTCTTCTTGTTTCTGGTGAGTTTTCACACTAATCCTTTCTCTGATTTAATTTTTATTTGAAGTAATTCTATAGATCAGCTTGTTGATTAGTTTGTTTTTTGAATTTTAAGAGCAATGAGTGAAGTCATTTTGTTAAGGCTTCATTTGTTAGAAAGACCTCTTTATTTTGTTAAGGAAGAAGTAGTGTTGCTGCTTGTTTATGTGTTAGGATGTTAACGAATGAAGTCATTCTGTAACGGCTTCATTCCAAGAATGAACTCTTTCTTTTGTCAAGGAAGAAGTAATGTTGCTGCTTTCTTTATCTGTTAGGATGTTAATGAATGAAGTCATTATGTTAAGGCTTCATTTGTTAGAATGAACTCTTTATTTTGTTAAGGAAGAAGTAGTGCTGCTGCTTGTTTATGCGTTAGGATGTTAATGAATGAAGCTATTCTGTTAAGGCTTCATTTGTTAGAATGAACTCTTTATTTTGTTAAAGAAGAAGTAGTGATGCTGCTCATTTATCTGTTAAAATATTATTGAATGAAGCTATTTTGTTACGGCTTCATTCCAAGAATGAACCGTTTCTTTAAGAATGAACTATTTTGTTTGTGTGTGTTCATTTTTCAGGTTCAGTATGGCCCTCTCCAGGTGTTATGCAGTTGTGTACTACAAAGGGGATGGTATTCCATTGGAAGTTTCTTTAGACACGATGATTCGTGACCTAAAAATATATGTTTGTGATTATTGGAGAAACTTGACTCCTCGGAGCATAAGATTAGTCATGGCGTAGGTTGTGATAAAGCTATCATTAATTGTGATTTTTCTCTTCAAAGTGCAATTGTTGTTACTTGTTCAAAGCAATTGTCACATTTTGATTTGTTCGTTGAGGAGGCTTCTAATGGTGGTGCTTCTAGCTCTTCATCTGGTATTTCCACGCAGTCGCTCAGTGACAATGAATCATGTAGTGGGTTCACTGAGACTTCAAAGATTAAATACCTGACGGAAGGTCATGAGAAAATAAAACCTCTTTTGTCTGATGGTTGGGAGGATATTTTTAGAGGTGTTGGGAAAGTTTTTCATGGTGGTGTTGAAGAGGTGCACTTAGATGTCGAAAAATATTGCAGCAAGTCTGGTTATTCAGTTGCAAAGCTTAAGAATGATAGACTTAGGTTCACAACAAAGTGTGGTAGGAATGCAGATTGTACTTGGCATATGCACGCTATTCCAATTGATACCGCTAAAACTGTGTTTGCTATCAAGGAATTCAATGGGAATCATACATGTGGTGGTGCTTATAAGCTGAAGGATCCCCCTGTGAAGAAGAAATTGATAAAACATTTATTCAAGGATCAAATACAGTCAAATCCATCGATAAAGCCTCAGGATATGGTTGCTCGGGTGAAGAGTTGTTATGGTATTAACATAAAATACCATCATGCTTATAAAGGGAATGAAGTATCATAGGTAGAGATATATGGTAATGATGTAAAAAGTTTTACAGATCTGGTTTGGTATGTTGAAGCAATAAAGGCTACCAATCCTGGTAGCTATGTTAAGTTTGAATTTAATGAGGAGACTAAACGGTTTGAGAGGCTTTTCATTTGTTTTGATGCTTGTATCGAAGGATACCAGTACATTCGCCCTATGCTTTATTGCGATGCAACATTTCTTACTGGGAGATTCAGGGGAACGTTGATGGTTGCCACAGGCGTGAATGGGAACCAAGGTAAACTTCTTCTTTTCTGCATAATTAACTGTTTTCTTTGAGTTTTAGTTTAGAGTTGTTAATGAACTGGCCGTTTTTCTTTTGATTAGTTTCTACAGTTCATTATATATAATGGACTTTATGTTTGGAATGAAGTCTAGAAAAGTTGTAGATCTAGATTCTACAGTTCATTATATATAATGTAGTCCTCTGCTGAGTGTTGGTTCTTCTTTGAATGTATCATTTTACTGAACTGACATGTTTTATTTCATACTTCTAAATGAACCGATAGTTTTCTTAATGAACCAATAGTTTTCTCAATGAACTGGCAGTTTTTAGCTCTTTTCATTTTGTAGGTTTTTTTCCTTTCGCGTTTGCTTTAGTTCCTTCATAAGACATTGAAGGTTGGGAGTGGTTCATGGAAAACTTGCAGTATTGTGTCGAGTCTCGTCCTATCACTTTTATCATTGATCGTCATGAAGATCTGAAGCAAAGTATTCCTAAGTTTTTTCCTAACTCTTATCATAGTTACTGTTTTTATCATTTGAAGAATAACCTCCCTATCAAGAAAGGAAATGAGAAGTACAAACAAGTAATGGATTTGTTCCATAAAGCTGCATACTGTTACAACGTTGCTAAATATGAGTCTACTTTGAATGAGATGTGCATTATTGGATGTGGTTGGGTTGCCAAGTACCTTAGAAATATCGATCCGAAGCACTGGGCAAATGCTTTCTTCGAATGATGTAGGTATGGAACACACTCATCAAGTATTGCAGAACCTTTAAATAACTGGATTCATCGTGAAAGGAATTTGCCACCAGCTGCTCTTGTTGATGAGCTCAGGATAAAGATTATGAGGATGAGTTCAGAAAGAAGCGAGCTTGGTATAACTTATATAGATATTTTGACTCCCATCTACAAAGCTATACTCAAGGAACATGTCGACATAGGTCGTCCATGGAATGTTACCGAGCCAGGTAACGATATATATGAGGTTCACTCTCCCAGCTCTCATGTTGTTGATATGATGCAGATCACGTGTACTTGCCAGAGATAGAAAGTGTTTGGATTCCCTTGCACTCACGCCACTTGCTTTGCTATTACTCTCAAGGGTCTTTGAGATGTTGATGTATGTTCAGCCTTACTTTGGTTCAAATCATTTTCGCAATTCCTATGCTCCTGCAATTAGGGCTGCACAAAACCGAACCAGAACCGAAAACCGAAACCGAAGATTTTAAACCGAACCGAACCGAAACCATATTCATATGGTTTATTAATGGTTCTCAGTTTCAGATAACCGACAGTATTGGTTTCGGTTTAGGTTTTATCTCAAAGCCGAACCAAAAACCAATTGGTTAACCGATTAATAGTGACCATAGGATTAAATGATTTTAGGCCGTGGATGGGGATATTTAACCCTAATAACTTACTTCACTTGACTACTCGAGTCTTCCCAAAATCTTGTCTTCTTTCGTTCTTCTTCCCTGAAACCAGAAAGGGCTGTGAAAGATAACCCTACTGAGTACCGAAGCCTAAAACTACCACCATCACCTTCTTGTTTTACTTCTTCTTCTTCTTCTTCTTCTTCTTCTTCTTCTTATTCTTCTAGTTTGATAAGTAACAAACCTATCAAAGTCCTAATCACTAATCAGTCGAACGAAGTTGGAGTAGAACTGTAGAAGAGACCGAAAATTGAAAAAGGTATTGTGTGTATCATTTGAACTGATTTTGATAAAGGTATTGCGATTGTGTATTTGTGTGTATCATTTGAAATGATTTTGATATTATGACTTTAATTATGATATTAGGGTTTTTAAAAATTGAAAAAAATTGGGGATTTCAAATTAAATCATTCGGTTAACCAAAAATCGTATGGTTTTTAACAAAACCGAGTAGAAACCGAAACCAATGAAACCGAATAGGCTATATGGTTTCATTGGTTTTCATTATTGGAAAACCGAGTACTTTGGTTTCGGTTTAGGTTTTGCCAAAAACCGATAAAAACCGAACCATGTGCAGCCCTACCCACAATTCGACCCATTCCCAACTTCGATAGGCCTGAAGTGTATGAACCTGAAGACATAGTCCTTCCTGGTATTCCAAGTCCAGCTCCAGGAAGACCACCAAAGAATCGTATTCGCAGTGCCTATGAGAAGGAGAGGAGGCCTATGAAGTGCTCTAATTGCAAGAAGATTGGGAATCACAACAAAGCTACTTGTCATGTATTAATGTTGGAGTAGTATGCTTGAACTTTTATTAGTTTTCTGGTGTTAGTTTTTTTATATGAATTGATGTTTTTTAGTTTTTTTTGTTCTGGGATATGCACTTATTTTGTGAACTTCATTTCCTGGAATGAACTCCTTTTTTTTTTTGTAGAACTGTTATTTTGAAATGTTATTTCTATTTTGGATATGTACCTATCTTGTTCAGAATGGACTGCTATTATATCAGTTCATTTAGTGGAGTGAACTTCATTCTTGGAATGAACTCCATTTTTTCCTATGAGTACTGGAATGAACCGACTTCATTTCTGGAGTGAACTTCATTACTGGAATGAACAAGTATCGATAAGAAGTCCATTTCTTATTCTAAATGTTATTAAATGGAGTTCATTTTTGGATTGAAGTCCATTTTTTCTTAGAAGTACTGGAATGAACCCACTTCATTCCAATAATGAACTTCGTTACTGGAATGAACATGTATCCATAAGACAGTAAGACAAGACATAAGACAGAACATTGATATTATCTACTATCCAAAATATTATATATGAAAATATAGAACATACTAGAGTATCAATTACATTAGAATCTAATTCAGGTGATATTGGACATGAGAGTTTTCTGTTGCAGTAAGAAGTAATCTACTGTCCAAAATACTATAGTTAAAAGAGTAAATAGATCAGATTATATATGACATTAGAAGCTAAGGTTTAATCATTTCAGTCTTTGTAACCTTGATTAATCATTTCATTGTTAAGAAGTAATCTACTCTCCAAAATACTATAGTTAAAAGAGTAAACAGATCAGATTATATATGACATTAAAAGCTAAGGTTTAATCATTTCAGTTATTTCATGCCTTCTCTATACTGCTTTTTTTTTATCTTAAAGCATCCATGTGATGATCAAAAAATAAATAATCTGGACGCATCCATGTATTGTCGGCCATTATTAGTTATTTTTCTTACACTTCTGTACTTTTCTTTTCAGTTTGTCCTAATACAAATGGCGGCCCAAATCACTGCTTCTGCAGGTATAAAAAGTCATAAATATTGTTGAAATATCAGATATTACTGTTATGTTTGTTTGTTCTGAGATTATTTAGTTTATTGACATTTTCATCATGTTATTTTTTTATTTTCAAGAATCAACTACCAGAAAATAACTCAAGGAGTCGGGCTTGAAGGACTACTAGAAGTGGCGTAGGATCGAAAATTACCCATAAAGTTTTGAGGCTGTAGGCGGTGGTGTGCATCAACCGAAGAAAACTGACCACCGAGTCTTGGGTCATTGTCAGGGCCTTTTCTCCCCTGAAATACACATCGTGGACAAAGATTCCATTGCATGACATGGAAGCCTTAATGGAAAGGGTTAAGGTATGTTTAATCGTGTACAATATTTTACTTATATGTATGGCAACTTACAAGTTGACATGAGATCCTAACTTTTATCTTGCTGCAGGACAAGTTCTGGGTTGACCTTAGCGTTCCATATATATGGAGTTAACTGCACGAATCCATGGGTAAAAAATACAACATTCGTAAAAGTTTGGTGTCCTCCTATTTAAAGGATTTGGTCGATTCCTCTCATTCCATCGAGGAAATAAAAGCTAAGCCGTACAAAGACGTTCCCCAGGATAAGTGGGAGTGGATGTGCAACCACTTCTCTTCACCTGAATTTAAGGTATTACATTGATTTGAATTTTGTTTTACTGTTTTAGTTTGTCACTTACGAGTTTTTTTGTTTTGTTTTATTGATTCATGTTGGTCTATGTGTTTAATTAGTCTGGTTTTGTTCCTTCTTTGTATTATCTTTCATTCGATAAGCAATAAAATTAATCTTTAAGTTTTCAATCCTTTTCTCTATATCTCATCAGTCAATTATGTAGTTTTTAGCTTTGATTTTTTTGGGTGTTGGGAATCCATATGCTGATGCAGGTAAGAATCTCTTTAGTTTTCATGTGCTTTTAGATTCATGATACGCAGTCTCTTTCCCTCTTCCTCAAATTCTATTAAGTAAGTTCTCTTTTTTGATTGCATATTGAAAATGATTTATGGAACTATCAGTAAGGCTTACCAGCTGCTGCTAAATCTTATGGGTCTGTGAAGCAGTATTGATAGCAACTGATTCTAAGGAAACTAAGCTTGGTGATAACTTACATGTAACACTTTATCGTGCATGTCTTTAAATGGTGGTGACATCTTGTAAACTCCTGCCACCTCTTTCATGGCTCCTGAAACTGAACCGTCTATAACATTTATAGTACTACCATCCCCTAAATGGTCATTATCTGTGGTCCACATACTAATCTTTGGCTGCACACCTTGAAATGCACTGGCATTAATCTTGGAAATGCTAGTTCTGCAGTATTTTGCCTATATAGTATTCACTTGTTTGTCATATATATTTTCCTTGTGCTTAATGGATCCTTTTTAGTTTATGATTGTGGAGCACTCTGAAACTTGGCAACTTTATGTATTGTAGTCATATCAGAAGGCCTTAAAAGCAGATTCTACTTACAAACCAGCTGCTGAATGCCTTGCCATTGTATTGACGGATCTTGGTACTAGTTTAAAGATCGCTGGAAGCACTCATGAGGGAATGCAGAAATATTTTTAAGCTCTCAAAATAGACCCTCACTATGATGTATTATCTCTTTCCTCTATCATACGTGTTTTCTTTCTATTGGCTTGTACTTATGTGCTTACAGACTATGTATGGCTCTGACAAATGTGTATGTTTACATGTAGCCTGCATATTACAACCTTGGAGTTGTATATTCTGAGATGATGCAATATGATATGGCTCTTAGCTGTTATCAGAAGGCTGCACAACAAAGGCCTATGTATGCTGAAGTGTATTGTAACATGTGTGTAATTTATAAGAACCGCGGGAATCTGGAGTTGGCTATTTCTTGCTATGAGAGGTAGTTTTTATATTTATGTATCTGATTGTATGCATCTTCTAGCACGTTGCATGTAGCATGTATCATGTAAGATGGGACTCACTTTTTGTGTTCTGTGATTAGGTGTTTGGCTGTGTCTCCGAACTTTGATATCGCAAAGAATAACATGGCAATAGCCTTGACGGACCTAGGAACAAAGGTGTTGAACACTTTGTTTAACCGTTCTTGTAACTAGCAGTGTTTCTATATCATTTCATCTGTTTCATAAAAAATAAAAAACCATAATTGTACTCAACTGCGAATATTTGTTTGCAGTTGTGCCTTTTTCTTGGTTAAATTGGACTTGTATGATTTAATTGTAATAATTGGTGAAATTTAATTTGAACTTCCAATTACTTAGGTTAAACTAGAAGGGGACATTAACCAAGGTATTGCGTACTATAAGAAGGCTCTGTTATACAATTGGCACTATGCTGACGCAATGTACAATCTTGGTGTTGCATACGGGGAAATGATGAAATTTGACATGGTATGATATGCAAAGCTCATGTAACTTTTCCTTAGTAGTCTGTTTAACTTTGTTCCTCCTTCCTTGGTAAAGTGTGGATTAAAACTTATATAACTTGGCCCTGTAGATTCTTCGTTTTCTCCTTGTATAGTACATCTGAAAGTGTTCATGTTTCTTAAGTAATGTCTGACTGAAGCAAATTTATTAAACTACTTCTATTTTTGAAGGCTATTGTATTCTATGAACTTGCATTGCACTTTAATCCCAACTGTGCGGAAGCATGCAACAACCTATTTTTGAAGGCTATTGTATTCTTTTTGAGCTTTGTCATCAAAAATTCTTATTCGTATGTGTCGCTTGGCATCATTCCTAATTTTAATTTTAGTTTTAGTTTCGGATTCCGATTTGAATTTGAATTCACTTTCAGTCACCGAATATTCGAATTTGTAGACAACTATGTTTTGCCACTAACAATGTTTTAATGGCAAAATTTCAGATTTGTTAGTATTCATTTAGGTGACGAATCATTTTTTGTCAGCATAAATAGATATTGGGACAAAATTTACACGTTGTCAGCGATAATAATTTCAGGGACCAATTTTTTCTCCGTCATTAGAAAACAATCCTTTTGTGACTACAATTTGTTCGGATACTAATAGTTCTAACGGCAAAATCCTCATTTGACATGCAATCATTTCGGCAAAAAACTAGTTTTGTCAGCATAAGATACATTCGGGGACCAAAGTTTCGAATCGTTGGCAATAAGATATTTGGAGCATGTATTGTATCTTTGTCGCTATAAACCAATTCTGTGACCGAAATAATTCGTCACAAAGAAATATTTAAAGACGGAGACAGGATTAGTCACTATATTTTGTCACAAAAGAATTTGGAGACGGAGACAGGATTGGTCACTATATTTGGTCACAAAAATTTTCAGTGACAACTTTAAAGACAAAATTTACCGTTTGTCGCGAAAAAAATATATATGGTGACCAAAAAAATATTCCTCCCTAAACACTAGATTTGTAGACAAAATTTTATTGGTCACATAAAATTTTGTCACTAAACGTGTGTTTTGTTGTAGTGAGATATGCTTCATTAGTTGTTTCATCCCAACTTAATCCATCTTTCTCTTCAGTTAGAAGTTTGTACGCCATATTGTATCTCCACCGCTGCATCTTTTTTATTATTTCATCTCTTGGAATCGGATCTTTGAGATTTGGGACCAATGGCTTGCAACTTCGCTTTATCCAATAACGTGTATAGAGAATGCAATCTGGGTGTGCTCCCTGATCAGGTATCTGCATTTGCTCAATGTTTAAGTTAGTTCTTCTAGCTTGATCATGTTTCACCAGCCATTTACTGTTTGGAATACGATCCAAAGGAATTGTTCCAGTGCATGCACTTATTGAATGTTGGAAACTAAGTGAACTATAGGTTTAGTTGCTTGGTCTCAACTATACGAAGTTGGTTTAGATTTTGTATAGCGGCTTAATTCTGAGAGTATTCAATTCTGGACTAGGTCCGGGGGTTTTTCTGCATTTGCGGTTTCCTCGTTAACAAAATCTTGACGTGTCTTTTACTTTTCTATTTCCGCAGTTATAATTGTTTATTATAATTAAAAGTAAAATACACAAACGTTAACTCCGTATTACTTGATAGTGATCCAATAGAGTTTGGTTAAGTCCGAACATATTATCAAGTAATCACACTTTGATTGTTGTATTGTCTCGATCTCGTATCCATAGACGATCACACAAAGTGTGAATACCGATTTGTAGTATGGTCTCGACTCTGTCCATAGACAATCACTTTAGGTAAGAGGACTTATAGGTGGATAAATTAAAGATTATGGTGTATTTGGGTACCCTCGTCTTTTCAATTACTTTAAGAGATCGCAAAGTGGATAGGTGGATTTAGCGACCACAAGAGACATTGTTGATTGGATTGAGAAGGGTACTATTGATCCATTGTTTTTAGATTAATTTGGTTTCCTCAAATGCGTTCATATAGTAAAGATTTAATGAGATACTCCCTCTGTTTATACTTCTTTTTATTAGGAGATGCGATTTTTTAGGAAAACTGTTTTTTTTTCCTTCGGAGAGACGATTGATGGGCGATTGAAAACCTGTATTTGAATATCTTCTTCTAAGCTTTCCTAGCTTCCTCTCCTCCCTGATACCTTCTCGGATCACCCTTTTCGAATTCCTTCTTTCTCAGTGATTCTTTTCATTGGGTTTTTGGCTTTGCGGCACCTAGGGTTTTCTTTCAGACCCGCACTGTGATGGTTTCTCAATCAGCTCCATCTCCTCTAGACCCTATCACTGATTCCCAATGTGACACTTTCTCCCAATGCCCCTTCAAGGATTTCGACGGATGTCGTAATGGAGTTGGTGGTCGTGGATTTGCTAGGATTTCCATTATCGGGCATTTGAATCAGAGACACCTTGCTTCAGACGGTGAGAAAGCTGCATTCAAGAAAGGATTTCCAATTTGTCTGGAGTTTATGATGCTTTAGAGCAGATACTTGTGCAGTTGCAAATGTGAATTTGCACTGAGTGTATGCATCCACATGCATTGAGCAGGGTTTGCAGGGAGCATGTTGGGGTTATTCCGAGCCCCCTCATATTCATGGAATAGACAAACCGGTCTGTAATGTCTCTATTTGTAGCTTAACTAATGATACTTTTGGTGCAGACAGCTCTAGCTTGCTTACTCTGGATTTGCTTAACCTCTTGTATCAAAAACAGTTCATACGGTATCCAGCATGCCTATCCCTTGCAGACTTAATTTCTCTCGGGTTTTATAGGCTGCAATTGATTATGTTTTGCTCAAACCTTGTGAACTAACCCCTTGGATTCAACTCTTCCTGCTCCCTATATGTACTCTTGGTATTTTTGCTCCCACTAAAGCTCAAGAAGAGAGGTTAGGGAATTGAAAGAAAATGCAGATTGCTAGCATTAGTCATGCACTGATGTTGTGGAGAGAACCTAATGGGTGTGCGACCTTGGTTTACAAGATACTTGAGTCTTCTTCCCAGTCGGACAGGCCTGAAACCAAGAAGCCAAAAAAAAAAACACAAAAGTAATTTGAATGACGTTCGTAAGATGATTAGATGCGGCCATTTCAAATCTGCTACACCCATTCAACACCCAACAATTATTCAAGATCCAACGGTATCTCCACTCATTGCATCAACATTTGATGCATCCGCCCAACACTGTAACTCCCTTTACTTCTTCACCTAATCGAACAGAAACCAAAACCATCTCTATTTCTTCTCTTCATCCTCTACAGCACCACTTGCAACCGTCTTCCGTCAAATCCCCCCCCCCCCCCGACCATCTCTGCTCACAACCACCTCCATAAACATAATCAAACTCCTTATCTCTATCTCTCTCCATCTTATCTTCTCCCTTATCAAAAACAGTAACCCTAGAAGCTATTGAGAGAGATAAGATTAGGGTTAGCTAGAAAGTAAGCTTGCAGAGAAGAATTGAAGAGGATAAATGTCAGAAGACGCGTTTTGGTGAGTTGGGTCCCTCTTAATTGTCGAATTGAAGAAGAATAAAGATAATTTTGTGTATAAATAGGGGTTGATGCTTTGTAATTGAATATACAATGTTAGCTGGATCAATTAGTCTTAATAATATAATTGTGTTCATCTTGTTCATCATGTTCTAATCTCATTTGCTAGGGTTTAGTTGAAGCCCTTTATCTAATGCTAAGTTATTTATGTTTGATTATTATTCTTGTTGTGCTTAAAATGATATAAAAATGATCTAATATGTGTGTCACAGTATATTGCTTTCACCTTATTTGCTATACAACATATAGGTAGTTAGAATAACCATGTATTGTGCTTCAATTCATGTTTCAATGCTTAATTCGATTTGTGACTAGTTGTGCTGTGAGAAGACAGCTGAAAAAGCGGGGGTACAACAACCACACCCAATATTTCGCTTAGCAATCTGTATGGACAAACTCCAATATACTTTCAAGAGAATCAACTAGACTCAATCTTAATAAAGTATATCGAAGAGTTATATCTCTCTTTCTTGATTCAATTCTTTCTCAAGCAAATAGAAATCTGCGAGTATAATTGAATACAAGAGAAATCACTTGAACGGTACCAAAGACCAATGTTCAAGGATCAATCAATTTCAATCAGCAACCAAAGGTCGGATTTCCAATTGATTGATTCAAACGCACAACCTGTGATATTTCAATTATATAACAAAATATAATGCAGAATAGAAATAACACACACACCAGAATTTTGTTAACGAGGAAACCGCAAATGCAGAAAACCCCGGGACCTAGTCCAGATTGAACACCACATTGTATTAAGCCGCTACAGACACTAGCCTACTACAAACTAACTTCGGTCTGGACTGTAGTTGAACCCCAATCAATCTCACACTGATTCAAGGTACAGTTGCGTTCCTTACGTCTCTGATCCCAGCAGGATACTACGCACTTGATTCCCTTAGCTGATCTCACCCACAACTAAGAGTTGCTACGACCCAAAGTCGAAGACTTTAATAAACAAATCTGTATCACACGGAAAAGTCTACGATAATACATAATTTTGTCTCCCACAGAAATACCTACAAGTTTTGTTCCTTCTTTTGATAAATCAAGGTGAATAGGAACCAATTGATAACCCGGACTTATATTCCCGAAGAACAACCTAGTATTATCAATCACCTCACAATAATCTTAATCGACGCGGCGAAAGAAGATATTGTGGAATCACAAACGATGAGACGAAGATGTTTGTGACTACTTTTATATCTTGCCTATCGGAGATATTAATCTCAAGCCAATCGTTACGATTGTACTCAAAACGATAGAATCAACAAGATCATATCACACAACTACGAGAAAGTAGTATCGGCCTGGCTTCACAATCCCAATGAAGTCTTTAAGTCGTTAACCTGTTTTTCAAGAAGAAACCTAAGGTTAAAGGAGAATCGACTCCAGCTAATACAACTAGTATCACACGGAAGGTGTGGGGATTAGGTTTCCAAGTTGCTAGAGTTCTCCCTTATATAGTCTTTCAAATCAGGGTTTGCAATCAATGTTAGCTTGGTAACAAAGCATTCAATATTCACCGTTAGATGAAAACCTGATTAGATTCAAGCTAATATCTTTCAACCGTTGGATCAAAAGCTTAGCTTGTTACACACAAATGAAATGCACGATTTTAGGTTTGTGTAACCGTACCCAAACATGTACATTTGTTGGTTCAAAAATAGTTAACCAAATGGTTAGCCATATGAGCACTTTCATATCAACCATATTCTTCTTCACCATAACTAGTTCAAATGACTCAAATGAACTTGTTAGAGAGTTGTTCAATTGTAAGGAAATCTTATGTAACTACACAAGATACAATCGAAGCAAAAACGATTTGATTCACTCGAATTGGTTCATGAACTTTATAGCCACGTTTTGCATTTAACATTCCTTAGTTAATATAGATAAGTTCACAAACAATCGTTTTTAGATATAACCAACTTAAGTTCGCATACTTAGTTCGCGGACTTCCCGGAAGGAGTTCTCAAACTCCAGCAGAATTTCTCGGGTCGAGAACTTCCGCAGTTCGCGGACTGAGTTCGCTGACTGAGTTCACGGCTCTTGTTCCGGTTCTCTTGATCAACAAAGTTCGCAAACTTCGGTTCAAGGAATAAGGACTTATACATATATGTGTTGCCACACAATGCTTATATCCAACATTGGTTATATAATCTAAACTCTCATTTCAATCATTGAAACATTCTTAGAGGACGTTATATAGTTGTTATTAAAACACCATTTTTCGTCAAAGCCATTTTCAAAGTGATTGAAACATAACATGACTTTCGTCACTAGGTAAAGATGAACTTGGCCAAAGCGAAATCTTACCAACACATATTTCGAGAAATAGATAGGTAAGATAAACTCGGCTCGAAATAGCAAATGTGTATAATCAAAGTCTATATAGCAAAACGATTTTTGTCTCAAGAATAGGAGATAGAGTAGATAAACTTTTGAGTGATAGATAAGTTCAAGTCTCCACATACCTTTTAGTCGATGAAGTTCCACCAGTTCCTTGAGTAGTCCTTCGTCTTGTATGATGATTTCCATGGAGTTCTTGAGCTCAACTACACTTTCTATCCTAGTCCGAGACTTAGATGTAGTAGACTAGAAATCAAGACTTATAGTTTTGATCACTAACATTGACAAACATGCTTGAGATAGCAACGCATGCGAGTTCGACCGAGAAATTCGCTAACAACAGCTAATCCTAGGGATTGATTACCTTAGTTGATATTAGATCATCCATTTAAAGATACCCCGGATAAACGGCAGACTTGCATCTTGACCGGTGTCCATTACAAAGGGACAAGAATAGTATTTGAACTGAATTAGCTTAGTAGAAGTTATGAGGTGGATTCAATTTCCCTAGTCTCTTCCATTTAAGTGTTTTGATCAGTTTCTAGACCCTGATTTGTTATACTCACAATGACGACAAAAGTAGAGAAACAACATAAGTAGTATGCAATAGAAATCTTTAATCTTTATTGCTTTAGAGTAAGAAATTACAACGTTTACCTTTTAGGTTTTTTGTTCCCTAGGTGTTGTTTCCTCCTCTAGATTTTTTTTCTGCTAGTATTACTCTAGTTTTCTGTCGTGTCCTCTACAAGCACTCAAGGTGCCTATTTATAGGTTTAAGACTACGCTAAAACTAGTAATACACAGATTAGGAAAACTCTCTTACTTTTGTAACCTTCTAGAAATAAAAGTCTATTGTTCCTTCTATGTATAGAACTCTACTTCTAGAATTACTTGGAGAGTAATTCAGTGGTGTTTTGGACCTAGGTTTAGGGTATTCTAATGGGCATAGACCTAAAAACGGATCAGACCTCCCCCATTATGAGGCTTTCGGTCCCTCAAAAGCATTGAGTTAAGATGCGGGGAAGTTTAGCTTGCATCCGCACTCTTGAGTACCACTTTGCACGCTTTAAACTTTTCCCGTTAAAACATTCTCGAAACAATTGTTGTTCTCCAACTTTAGTTAGTTGTGTCTTCTTGGTAAGATTCAAATCTTATTTTGTTACTTCACATAGAGCTAAGTCTTGCGCAACTTGTAATGATGGCGAATCATTTTGCTCTGCAAGTAGCTTGATTTCTGGTTCCACACGTTGTTTTGGTGGTACCTTCTGCGGCTGTTGCAGGATGTCTTCAAACAGTTCTAACAATTGTCGCAAATCGTTCTTTTCTGTTTTAGTGCACTCGCAAGAGTTTGCACAAACCAATTCACGTGATTCTTTGACATCTTGTCAAACCGTGAATAGACTAAACTTATGATTGGCATTCACCAAGTGTTGTGCAGCCAGAAGTTGTAGATTCTTCTTTTCTTTAGAAGCTAGAATATGAAATCTTTTTCCACCTTTTACCATCTTCCAAATGTTTTCTCATCGTAAGTATGTTGCATATTTGTCCCAAAGGTAAGGATTACCTAAAACAACATGACACACATCTAATGGGACAACATCGCATGTTACCCGATCCATATATTTCCCGTTAATAGCGAATTCGAAGGTGCATTGAGCCGTCACTTGCATTTTTGTATCCTTCTTCAACCATCCTAACGGGTATGGCTTAGAGTGTGGTGTTGTCTTCAAATTAAATTTCTTCACAAGTTTTTCAGATATCAAGTTTTGCTGTGATCCGCTATCAAGTAAAGTAAGGACTTGTGTCTTGTCGACTTGAGCATATACCCAAAATAGCTCTTCTTTAACAAATTCTGATGTCGCCGGTTCCGGTCCAGTGACTTTTTCTGTTGTCATAGCTGCAACCCCTTTTCTTGTCATCATCAGAATTTTGTGATCATGTTGAGACGATCCGTCGATTACCTCATCTTCCTCTTCTTCGTTAGATTCTTTATTGTATATGGTTGTGGCAGTTTGCTTACGGTCTTTCCACCATACTGGCTTCAACTCCGGGTGCGATTTCCAACATCCTTCCTTCGAGTGTCGATCAGTTTTGCAGTTTTTACAGTATTGGTTAGTTTTGTTTGACATAACATGATATGTCCTTCCCTTTTTATGAGTAGTGTTCACAATCTCTCATTCGTTTCTTGATTGCCTTGCTCCATAGGGTTGATTCTTCATCTCGATATACATAGATTTCTTGCAAGCATCGTCAATGTCAATCACTGATAATAATGCAAATTCTGTCCTTATAGCAAAAGGTAATCCCCCTTTATACTTCTCAATTGTTTCTGGATCTCTCATGTTCACATTCAATGCTATAGCTCACTTGCGAAATTCAGTAGTGTATTCTTGCACGTTTTGACCTTTCACTTGTCGCAAGAATTGCCATTGTTCGCGCAGTTGTTCTTTATAACCAATTGGGTAAAACTGATTTTTGATAGCAGTTGTAAAATGGTGCCATGTTGTCACAGGAATATCTAAACCTGATGTATATGCCTCCCACCAAATAAGAGCATGACCATCAATTCTAAGTCTAGCGAAACTTACCCTTTTCTCCTCGGTAAACCCCTTGGTGCTGAAATAAACCTCTAAGGATTTGATCCAACCATCTAACTTTTCAAGGTTTAAATCTCCATTGTACGCAGGGATTTCGATTATTGCCTCCACTTTGAATGATGTATTGTCAGCGAGACTTGTTTGTTTATGTCCTGAATGAGAACCATCTGTTGACTTGGATTGTATAGGTTTTAAATCTTTTAACATATCTGTTAAAGCAGCTAGATCATCTTTCATTGACTTCATCTCTGCCAGATCACTCTTTACGATTTTCATATCTTCCTCTAACTTTTCCATGGTCTTGTCTTGTGGATTTGAGGATGACGAAACTTAAACTTTTCTTCTTTTCTCAATATCAGGATCTAATGGTGATACGTTGTTACCGTTGGATCAAAGCCCTTCCATTCATCGCCGAAAACATTGCTTAACTAACTTCTAGCTCTAGATACCACGGATCATTTTCTAGACCCTGATTTGTTATACTCACAATGGCGACAAAAGTAGAGAAACAACACAAGTAGTATGCAATAAAAATCTTTAATCTTTATTGCTTTAGAATAAGAAATTACAACGTTTACCTTTTAGGTTTTTTCTGCCCTAGGTGTTGTTTCCTCCTTTAGATTTGTTTTCTGCTAGTATTCCTCTAGTTTTCTGCCGTGTCCTCTACAAGCACTCAAGGTGCCTATTTATAGGTTTAATACTATGCTAAAACTAGTAATACAAAGATTAGGAAAACTCTCTTATTTTCGTAACCTTCTAGAAATAAAAGTCTATTGTTCCTTCTATGTATAGAACTCTACTTCTAGAACTACTTGGAGAGTAATTTAGTGGTGTTTTGGACCTAGGTTTAGGGTATTCTAATGGGCCTAAACCTAAAAACGGATCATGTTTACACCCTTGTTATTCACATCCTTTATTTACATTCTGTTTTACTATTTCAGTCACTGCCTAACATCTTGTCGTATCGACACATAAACCCCCCTTTTGTTACTCTTTGTTTGAATCCGTATAAGTAAACTTTGTGTTCAATTTTACATCCACCTTGCCCCTGAGGATCAACTCGTACTTACCCTGTTTACAGACTCGACGCCGTATACTTGCAATTAGTACAATTGTAGGTACTGTTTAGAGATCTATCAAGTTTTTGGCGCCGCTGCCAGGGACTCGATAGCGGTGTAGCTGAAGTTTTGTCTTTCACTTTACTGATTTTTTGTTATTTTTAGTACATATGTGTTAGAAGATCGCATCTTGTTGTTACTGTTAGCGGTAGTTTTAGTTTTTCAGTCAACTGTACTTGCAGTCTGTTTTGCTGCATTCTCATCATAATCCTGTAAATTTCCTTAGCACATTTGCTAGTTTTTATTTTGCTTTTTTTCTTTCTCAGTTCATTGGTTACTACAATCTGTAGCCTGATATTGTAGTTATAGCTTAATTCTGTAGCTGTAGTTGTAGGATTTCCTACAACACACCCCCTATAATATTTTGTAGATCTAAATCTTATTAATCACCTAAATTTCAAATATAAATACTAGAAATATAAATTGACACAAGGATTTTTTACATGGTTCGATCAATGTGATCTACATCCATGGTTCTTCACTATAATTGTTGAGGTTACATTAGTATTTCATTTACAATCTCCATTAATGGATATTTGGTAGAGCTCTAGATCTAGTTTTTGGGGAAGAAGATGATAAAGAAAATAAAGTTTTTCTCTCTCTAAAAATATCTCTCTCTGAAATAATATCTCTCTCTCTCTCTCTTACCAAAATTATCCTCACCAAAAATATGTCTGTCCTTTCTAAAAATTATCCCCCTCTTTCTCTCTCCTGCTCTCCTCTTTATATAGGTGTTTACATAGTGGGTGACAGCTATGTTGTCCCTTATTTTCGGATCTAGCTTGCGGCAATATCGCAAGAGCTTTAATGTTAATCTTCGCAAACACTCTAAACTTCACAGGATCGTCACGCTTTTCTCCTGTTTCTGCCATCGTCATCTGTTACGTCGTTCTTCAAATCAACCTGCGACACTCGCAATGTGTTGTAGATGAACACTTCGCAAATATGTCCTTCTGGCGATATTCTGATCCTACATCTTGCCTCTTTTTTCTTGAATATTGCTTGAAGAGCGATCTTTAAGAAAAAATCCGTTGTTGTAATAGTCTTTGATTTTTGTTGATGAAGAAACGAGCGGAAGAATACTGGACTTGAAAAGTAAGTACTTGCCTCTATTCTTTTGCGAAGTTCCGAAGCTTTGCGAAGTAAATAAGAAGTATCAACCCTTGAAGTATGCGAAGTATGAAGTATCCTTGAAGAAGTATAAGAAGTACTTAATCCTCGAAATATATAAGAAGTATGAAATGTCCTTGAAGTATAAGAAATATTTCCTCTGTTCTTGTGAAGTTATTATTCCATTTTTGGTGAGGATTCTTGTTATTCACTAGTGAACATCTACTTTGGAAATGATTCTTGCCGAGAAGATGAAGAACATAAAATGTTTTCTTGGTTATCCATAGTTGCCTCTGTTCTTTATCTATGAGGGTAGAATCCTTGAGAAAGTGTTGATTGAGCGAATTGTTTTTGCATTCTTATCTTGCCTCTGTCTCATGTTTTGTGTTCATGCGATAGTATAATCTCTTCAGGCTGCTTATCTTATCTTGTGAAATAATCACATTCTGCGAAATTCTGAATAATTTTGCGAAATTCTCATAACTCTGCGAGATTTTGTAAAATACTTGTTCGAATATAATGCTTATGTTATGAAATGTGTATGCGATGTTTATGCCATGAAATGCTTATGCGATGCTTTCATGATGCGAGTATGATGCTTGTATGATGAGAATACTTATCTACTGCAATGTACAGCTAATGTTTGTGTTACTTAGCTCATTTTGCCGCTTTAAAATTGATGTAGCTTTAAATCGCTTCCCTTCTTCATTTCTCTGATTTTTTCTCTGGTATATGCATTCCTCTTTGCGTATTTATTGTTCCTCGCAAGTTCTTACTTGTACTATATCTTTTCTTATTCATGCACTATTAGTATCGCATAATAATATGATCATAATATCAAGTGTGCGGCATTTGCATTGCCTCAGTCTCA
Organism: Papaver armeniacum; assembly: GCA_023531295.1. Lineage (NCBI taxonomy): Eukaryota > Viridiplantae > Streptophyta > Magnoliopsida > Ranunculales > Papaveraceae > Papaver > Papaver armeniacum. The sequence goes on from JAJJWW010009478.1 coordinate 138,364, forward strand.
TTATCATGTACATGTTCGCAAGTTTATCATTTAATCATTCTCTCAAGCTCGCAAGCTTATCATGTAATCTTTTTTGCGATGAAAGATCTCTGTTACGTACATTCAAACTATTTATGTTGAATTTTGTCATTGCGACAAGATCGCAGGACGTCTTTATATTTTCATGTAATGACCCACTGATCTTGCCTTATCATTTCTCTTGTGTGGTCTTATTTTTCCTTCCTAGTTAAAGGTCTTATTTTGCCACCCCTCATTATTGCGACAAAATCGCAGGACGTCTATACACTTTTCATGTAAAGACCCCTTGATCTTGCCTTATCATTTTCTTAGTATTATTGCCTCTGCAGGATGTTTTCATTGCGACAATATGACAGGCCTAAAAATTCTTGCGAATTTTAAGCCCCACGACATTGCCGTCTTGCGACGAAATCGCAGGACGTCTTTACACTTTCATGTAAAGACCCTTTGATCTCGTCTTATCCTCGCGTTAGTATTATTGCCTGTTCAGTATCATCGCACAAATATGACAAGCCTAAATTTTCTTCCGAAAATAAAGCCTCATGACATTTTTGTCTTAAGACACTTATCAGCTCCCTAATGGAGGGTGCCGCCCTTATCATCTCCTTGGTTGCCCCTTCAAGGAGGCGTACATCGGCCATACAAGACTAGCTCCTCCCATCCGGTCTTAACAACAACCAGTTGTTTTCGCAGCCTCTTATCCCTTATACCTATAGGGCTTATGGTTACGAGACTGCACCCTAAGTGGAGTTTTCTTCGGGCCGAGTGCAGCATGTGCCAAGACTTGCCAAGAATGGCCGAGACACTTCAAATGTCCCATGCACTCTTGGCTCAACCGTGTACCTCGGCGCCTTGAGCATACACTGACTCCTTGGAAAAGACCCTCGGGCGTCCAACCATGGTATAACCTTATATATATAGTTGGAAATCCAAGGTATCTCTCTCGGATAGGCTTTCATGGGCCCCAAATCTCCATGACTCAGGTTCTAGGAGCGGTGTAACCTTTTCCCTGAGCCATGTCAAGAGATACCCCCTTATATGACGCACTTTAGGTCTTACATTTGCCTCTTGCGAAATATCATTCGCGAACTAGGGTGTACGCCATAAAGGTTCGTCCCATTCACTCACTCATTCATTTTTGTCAATTCGTTCAATCATTCATTTTTGATTATGTCTTCTCATTATCTTTGCGAAATTATCGCATTTCCATTATCTCTGCGAAATTATCGCATGTCTTCATTCTTTCATTCATCCTTTCATTCATTCCTTCATTTCTGTCATTTTCTTCACTCATTCTTTCATTTTTGTCATTTCTTTCATTCATTCTCATAATATCATATCATTTGAAGTAAAGTAAATATTCAAGGAAATATATAAATTAACCTGCGAGATTTTTCTCGAATCTTTGAAATCTTTAAGATCTTTGTAATTTAGAAATCTTTGAAATCTTTGAAATCTTTGAGATCTTTGAAATCTTGAAATCTTTGTAATTTTGAAATATTTTTTTTTTCTTTTTAAAAAAAAAAAAAAATCAAATCAAAAATCTTTCATTTTCTGTAAAAATAAAATGTTCAAAGAAAGTGGTACTTAGCTTTTATGTGATTCGTTGTTGTTGTTGTCTCTTGCGAAGCTAGCATCCTTGAAATGTATAAACATCGCACAAAATATAATTATCTCGCATCAAAAAGAAGTGTGAGAAATGAGATTTGAACCCTTGACCTGCCTCTTGCATATTCTCGCACCATACCAACTGTTCTAACCCTCTCTTGCGAAATTAATTTGCGAGATAGTTATCAACTTTCTTCTTTGTGAAATAGGAAAATTCCGTGCGAAATTTCGCATAACAAAAATAAATGTGCGAGAAGCAAGAATTGATCCTGCGACCTTCTGCTTGCGTTCATGCCTCCTGACCAACTGTGCTAGCCCTGCCTCTACGAAGTGTTTCTGCGAAATAATCAACTACTTTCTTCTTGCGAAAAATCCATGCGAAAAATACACATTCGTTGAGATTTGAACTCGCGACCATGAACTCATTAATTTCGCAGGTGACCAACTGTGCTGCCTCTTGCTTGCGAAATAATGAAACAACCTTGCGAAATCATCCATTTTTTCTCTCTTTGCGAAGCAAAAAATTCTTTGCGAGGAGGGAGATTCGAACTCGAGTCCTCTGGTTTGCATACTTCTTCCCTGACCATCTGGGCTGCTTGTTGTTTGTGAAGATAAACAACAAGAGCCACCTCTTATTATTTTCTCCTCTCTAGGCTGTAGAAAAAATGTGAAAAAATATGATTGTGGCGAGATTTGATCTTGCAACATCAAGCTTCTTCTTTTCGTGGGTGACCATCTGTGCGAACAACTATTTGTGTCGGTGTGGTAAGCTTCGCAGAACTTATTCTTATTTAATCCTCTTTGTAAAAAAGAAGAAAACTATGTTCGCAGGAAAATTCGAACTTGAAATATCGTAGGTTGTGCGTAGTTAAATCAATTAGATAATCCAACCTTTGGTTGTTGATATAAATTGATTGACACTTAAACATTGGTCTTTGATACCATTCAAGTTGTTTCACATAAAAATAAGGCTCACGTATTTCTATTTGTTTGATTTGCTGATTACATTGTGAAACAAAGATATAACTCTTAGATATATTTCTTAATTGAGCTCGCTTTATTATTTGGTGCTCTAGGAATTATATTGGAGTTAGTCCATACCGATTACTAAGCGAAATATTGGGTGTGGTTGTTAGACCCCCACTTTTTCACAAGGTAGTTTGGACACCAAGGAATTTCCATAACCGAAAATATTCAAACAATATAAAGCACCTAAATTCGGTTTTATGAATTCCAACCAATATCCAAATATACAACCGAAATTTGAATGGAAAACTCAATATTAGCTAGTTATTAAATAATATATATTTTCATAGATATGTTTTGATTGTTGGTAAAACAAAACATATTAATTTCGAAAATCTCAAAGAGATTCTCTACTAAGTTCGGATTGGGATCTCACCTTGAGTATCAAGGAAAATCTTTGAACAGTTAAGAAATAAGATTTTAGCACATGTTCAAATTATTCACTATGTCGACATCTTGAACTTTCCTATTTTTCAAACCCAATATCCAAATCATACAAACCATAAAGTGTAAGTGACTTATAGAGATCGGTTTTGACTATTGGGACCAGTTCTACCATGATACATAAATCAAGTTAGGATCAGTTCTAATTTGATCCTTAATATAGGTAGGGATCAGTTATATTTTGACTCCAAACATAGTCTAGGATCAGTTCTACCATGATTCCCTATATAGGTAGGGACCGGTCATACATAAGATCTTCAATGAAAACCGAGACCATAGTCCTTTTGATTTCCTTTCGATTATGAAACAAGTTCATATATCTACTTTCTTAAAATTATGAAATTAAACATAATTTTCTAGGTACGAAATTAAACCTATATTCGTTACACAATCTAGTAACCAGTTACAAAGATTATGTTGATGTCGCAATTAACAAGTTCAAAAGATAAGCATTATACTTCGTAAATCAATATACAAATATAAAGCGCTTATTACTTATGAAATTTTTTTCCTTGACACTTTGATCACAATATGATGATCAAGTCTATTATACTAGAGTTCACATATATAACTTCGCATGTTATGTTTTCAATCAGAAACGACTTGAAACCAAACGATATAAAAATGGAAACAAGTCAAGTCATGTATTACTAACCTCAAGTATGATGTCCTCTTCATTGTCGATACGTCTTCGGAATCTTCAGGTCTTCAGAGGATAATACTTGTATGTCTCAACATTTTTGGACTTCCTAGTCTAACCTAACAAAGTTGACTATAGTAATCTAATCATGCGAATTATGAGTTTTGATACTAAAATATGACAACCAACCTTGACATACCAACGCTTGAAGGTTCAACCGAGCAGTGCTCTAACAAAATGGTTTACGAGCGTAGTGGATCGGATGCAAGTCACAAGAGAAAAGGTTATGTGTATGCTAAGAAGACAAATAGGGTGTACAAGACAAATTCAAAGAAGTGTGCATGCCCATTCAAGATTATTTTTTTCGAAGAACCAATACACTAACATATGGAGAATTCATAAAGTTGATATTGATTGGCATAAAAATAAAGATTCACAAAGCCTTGTTAGACACCCCAAGTTTCCAAGTTGAAATTGTACGAGTTCGATCAAGTAAGAGAAAGTTGGGGAACTAAACCAAGTAATATCCTTACTAAGTACAAGAGGGATGACAAGAATAACCTTTCTTCATTGTCTACAATTATGCTGCTAGAGAAACAATCAAACGAATAAAATGGGATGGAAGGAAGGTCATGCAAGAATCACAATGCTTGGCACACAAACACAACTACACAATGATACACCATAAAGCATTGGATGAGAGGGTGAATCGTGTTTTTCTTGCTCATCCGAAGACGATTGAATTGGCATGGTGCTTCTACCATGTTTTTTTCATGGATTTTACTTATAAGACGAATAGGTATAACATGCCTTTGTTGAACATTGTTGTAAAAATATCAGACAAGCAATCATTCACAGTGGCATGGTGTTTTATGTATCGTGAGAAGGATGAGATTTAAATTTGGGTATTAGAAACCTTGAAGCTTCTCCACCACGAAGATGAAACTCCTAGGGTTGTAGTGACCGACAATGAGCAAGCAATAATTGACGCCGTAAGGATAGTTTTTCCCAATGCACAAAATTTTCTTTGCATGTGGCACATACAATGAAATCTTAGGAAAAGTTGCTGGCATCATATGCTAAAGACAAATGCAAAGAAAGGTAGTAAATGTGCAAAAGAAGAAGATGAATATCTTAGCAAACTAACTCAAGAGGAGAGAGAGAAAAAAAGTGTTGGGGCCCAGCTTGTTGCTAGGTTACCAACCCGATATGTGTACGAATCCTAATTTTTAATTTTGAAGTTGATATTTATTTAAAATAAAAATAAATAAGACGAAGAACGGAAAGAAGGTGACATTAAATTTGGGTTGTTCATGAGAGCATGGGATAAATTGGTTTGGTCAATGACCGTGGTAAGATATGGGATAAATTTGAAGGAGTTTGAGGATGATTGGGATACTAATTACCCCAAAGTAGTAGCATATTGCAAGAAAAATGGTTGAGGCCACACAAAGATAGGTTTGTGTATGCTTTTACTTACGATTATAAACAATTCATACTTGAGTAAAAAAGTCCAAAAGTATGGTAGAGCAATCTCATGGGAGACTAAAAGGTCTGCTTTTCACGAGTCAAAATGGGATTATAACGGCACAATATGCTATACATGAGTACACTAATAATAATATCAATAAGATAAAAAATCAATTCGAAGAAAGTAGGAACCGAAAGTTGAAGATCTATTCAGAGGATGATTAGTTGCTTGCGGGTATACCTTACAACATCTTGCATTGGGCAATACGTTTTATTATGAAACTCAAGTTGTATCAAAAGTATGATGACCCGAACACTCCTTGTAACTGTAGGATAATGAATGATATCGGACTTCCTTACTGTCATAAGCTTGGTAGGTACAAAACTCTTATTCCGATTGAGGATATTGATCCTTGATGGAAGAAACTATCTTTCATCTCGGCCCCAAGAGAAGCTCCCAGTGAAGAGTTTGGCGACATGGAACTTGGGCTAATAATCCTCGACAAGTGCCCCAAATTAAATGGGTTGGAAAACCAAACTTTGAAGCACAAGTTGATGCCAATTGTTTACCCTTTCATGGAAGAACTTGAAGAACCCATGAAGAAATATCCACCGGGTAGACTACCTACCACAAAGATAAGGAAACAAGAAATGATAGACTTGAATTATTATTTAAGTACGGGTAGAGATCCATCCGGACATGAGTATATCGAGGCGAAATACAAAGGATCCGACTAAAAATAAAATAAGTCGTTTTAGGAAGGAAACAACTACACCAACGGTTTCAAACTTGAAACCAAATAGCACTCTGTAATACCCCGATATTCGGCAGTGGTTGGCCGAATGGAATATAAGTAATGGTTTGTCCTTCCCTAACACCGAGGCCTGATGAGTACACTTGACTAAGTTGTGGAGAAAAACTTCTAAGTTAAGCGTGTTCGACCGGGAGTAGTCACGGGATGGGTGACCTCTCAGGAAGCTGTTGCTGGATGTCCGCAGTAGTGCCGTTGAAAACCCCACGCTGCCAGATGACCGTAGTGGCTAAGTGGGGATAGTATCGGTGGAGGGAAGGGTCATTACAAATGGTATCAGAGCCAACGACGGGTCACCTGCCGAAGCTGGGAAGGTACGCTAGACGGGGTTGGTCCAGGTGCTTCTCATGAGAGGCAGGGAACGTCGGAGATCTGGGCTTGCGAATATATTCTAGAGCCGAGGGCGGCTCCAATTTAAGGTAGTGGTATTGTAATATCCCGATATTCGGTGTAGTGGTATTGTAATATCCAGATATTCGGCAGTGGTTTGCCGAATGGAGTATAAGTAATGGTTTGTCTTTTCCTAACACCGGGGCCTTTTCAGCACAATTGGCTCCAGAGTTGGCAGGAAACTCTGCAGTTAAGCGTGCTCGGGCGGGAGTAATCCAGGGATGGGTGACCATCTGGGAAGTTGCTGTCGGATTACCTCAGTGATGCCCGTTGAAAACCCCAAACTGCCAGATAACCGCAGTGGCTAAGTGGGAACAATATCGGTGGAGAGACGGGTCATTAAAAATGGTATCAGAGCCGACGACGGGTCACATGCCGAAGGTGGGAATGTACGCTGGACGGGGTTGATCTAGGTTCTTCTTATGAGGGGCGGGGAACGTCGGAGATCTGACTTGCGAATATATTATGGAGCCGAGGACGACTCTAATTTAAGGTGGCGGTATTGTAATACCCCGAAATTCGGCAGTGATTGGCTGAATGAAATATAAGTAATGGTTTGTCCTTCCCTAATACCCAGGCCTCATGAGTACACTTGACTAAGTTGTGGGGAAAACTTCTCAATTAAGCGTGCTCGTCCGGGAGTAGTCACAAGATGGGTGAC
>JAJJWW010009479.1:0-12653 GCA_023531295.1 Papaver armeniacum
GTTGTCTAACTCATTCCATGACTCGGTCATTCCTCCCTTGACACTCGACTACTTGATTTGATTGGCCGGTTGACTTGTTTGACGTTAGTCCTAACGTCGGGTAGCGGAATATTCATCGAATATTCCGGACAGGGAAATTTTCAGGTGGCGCGCGCTCAATGGCGGATTGGCCATAATACCGCTTTTAGAGGCAAAATTCTAGAATTTTCTATGGACTTCTCTCATGGGTGTGAAGACTTGGACTAAGGAATTGGATGGAGAATTGGGCTCAAATTTGGAAAGAGAAGGTGGAAGAGTTGAGAAAAGCTTGGATTTGGAAATTGAATTGCTAAAGGAAAGGATTCTACTCCTTGGAAGATTTGGAGAATATTGAAGCCTATAAATAGAAAGTTTTACACCTCTTTACACACACTTTACACACAACACTTTTCTTTTCTTATTCTTTGTGAACTCTTTAACATGAGTAGCTAATTTTATTATTGATTGAGGATGAATTCTAGTTCTTAATATGATTTAAGTTTTGTTTTCAATTCTATCTTGAAGTTTTTCACATAATTATCGTTTGTTTTTACTAAGGAATGATCTTAATGACATTCATGATTGATTGATAGATTGTTTGGGTGGCCAACTAAATTGATTTGTCATTTTAATCTAAAGCTAGTGAAAGTTAGGGATAAGTAATCGTTTCTTGACTCTTTACATAAGTAGCAAACACGAGACCTTGCGGAGGGATTCCGTGGAGCAATTGTGTGTGAAAACAACGTTAGCAAGTAGACCTTGATCTAAGAGTCTAACTCTATTAACCTAATAAGTTCATAAATCTTAAATGCTGTTTATTTAAATTACATCTAGAGTGATCTACTACTAGGTGGTTTGGTAAATAGAATCCGGTGGTCGAGAACTGCGTTGTCCGGTGATACAAAGGATTTAGGGGGTTTATGCAACGCGATCACAGCTGCTTTAGCTCCCACGGTTTGGTGATAATTTGTGACTAATAACAAGTAGAAAAGAACATAACTTGATTCATTGTTTAAGTAACGAAGAAGGATTCCCTTGATCTTGTCTCTCTTATTGCTTCGACTTTATCTTTTAATTGCTTTGTTTATTTTCTTTTGCTTTTTATACCCCCCTTTTGTGACAATTTTTACGGCTAGAATCTCACTTGCCCCAATCGTCGGGAGCGAACTTGACTTCCATTATATTATTTTTAATTGGTGGAAATATTAATTAGTTTGATTGCACCCTACGACACGCATCAACATACAAAAATCTGATCATCATGCAGTAAGCATATGATAGTGTAGAATACATCCTATTTACTATCTATTGTTAGTGCTTTGCTATTTTTCTGTAAATTATGGTATTTTACGCTTGTTCCCGAGTTTTGTAGCTACTTTTGGAGTCACACTTTAGAAAAGAAGAAGAAAATCACTCAATTTTGAGCAAAAGGTAATTTTGTCATTTCCGTAGGAATACTATCCGGGAGCCCCTGTAATGGTTAAGGGGCAACTCTTTGGGAGGAATAATAAAAACGCAAATTCATGAGGTTAAGGGTCGCGACGTTAGCCCTTATCAAAGGGACCTATTATAATCGAATAACCATATTCATACCAACCCAAAATCGAATACATTTCTCTCAATCATTCATTCATTCAGATTCTCTAATCAAACTAAGAGCAGCTAATGTGGTCACTGAGAACCGAGGAGGAAGAAAGATCGAGATCGAGAGAAAGGGAGAACAAGGAGCTCTAGAGACAGCGCGTTGAAAACCAGAGATCGAGAAATTGAGATGGGTTTGATCCGGCTGCCAGCAGAAGAAATCCGGGACGATTGTTTACAGTCCCGTGAATCGAGATGATGGCTAGTCGATTGAAGAAACAAGATGTGGTCAATCGGAGGTGATGTTGATGGTCATGTCAGGAATCGATAATGGGTTTGAAAAGACTCGTGGAAGAATGGATCCGCTTCCGCTCACTGGCGAGATGAACGTGAACTGCAGTTCAAGAGCCGCCGTTGGCATGAATAAGGGTCCTAGAAGTCACAGCAATTTGCTCAGAGATGTGAGATTCCAAGGTCTGAGAACCGAGATGGGGTGGCCCCGCCGGCCGGGAGGGGGTGGTTGAATTGATGGGTCGGTTAGATTGTCAAGATAAGGAGGAAGAGGTAGCCGATGTTGGGTGATATGTAGTGGATGGAGTTAAAATCAAGTTCTCTGAGAGATGGAGTTTGTTGGTTGTCGAATTGTGAGATTGATGATGGTGGCTATGCATCCCCAATGGAGAAGAAGAATTTGTGTCGCAGAATCGAAGGCAGAGAATTGAAAGAGCAAGAAAGGGGGATCTAATGTATGATGAAATTAAAGGCTATGGTTCTTACGGAAATCGAATTCATGGCAAGACTATGAATAATGGGTTTGAATTAGATAGAGAAGACCTTGTTACTATTGATTCATGAGATGAAGAAGAACAAGATAATAGGTTCGAGCATAACCAGCGTAATGAAGCATTCTTGATATTGCAGAAGGTGATGTTTTTCGGGGAGTTTGTCTTTGATTGTTATAAAGATGAGAACACGAGGGAAGAAGAAGATCGAAAGCAGTCGATAAATGGATTCGGAAATGCAAACTGGTATTGCCGCTGCAGAGCGGGGTTTGTGGAATTGAAAACAAGGAAGAAGAAGAATGGGTTTGGTGGTTGTTCAGGAATTGTTGCGGTTTAACATGAATGATTGAAATGGTGATGATGCATAAGTTGGGAATGATGGAATGGTTTTGGTTTCTTGTTCTTGCCACAACAGTTGTGAATAAAGGCATGAAAATGGTGTTCTGTGTGTTAATGATAGGCAGGCAAAGACATGAAATTGATATGAATGTGTTAGATGTATGCTAGGTTCTTAACAAGGTGAAGAAAAGAATGGCCTAAAACAACAGTAGGAAAGTCCTGTAATTAAAAACCAACTACGTGAAATTTCCCTCCTGACGGAGTCAACTCGACCGACGATGACCGATCCATCCATGTGACTCGGTTGAGTAAGACGACTGGCCCGATTGTACATCGATCACTGAGTTGTCTAACTCATTCCATGACTCATCATTCCTCCTTGACCCACGTGACTAACAGTTTGATTGACGGTTGACTTGTTTGACCCGTTAGTCCTAACGGGTGGATCTGATTTAATATTCCGTCGAATATTCCACTCGACGGAGAAATTGCCAGGTGGCCGGGCGGCGACTTATTCGGCCGATTCCGCCATAATACCAGCTTTTCCCAAGGAGCCAAAAATTCCAGAATTTTCTATGGACTTCTCATGGGTGTGAAGACTTGGACTAGGAATTGGATGGAGAATTGGCTCAAATTTGGAAAAAGTTAAGGTGGAAGAGTTGAGAAAGCTTGGATTTGGAAATTGAATTGCTAAAGGAAAAGGATTCTATTCCTTGGAAGATTTGGAGAATATTGAAGCCTATAAAGAGAAGTTTTACACCTCTTTACACACACACCTCTTTACACACACAACACTTTTCTCTTTCTTATTCTTTTGTGTGAACTCTTTAACATGAGTAGCTAATTTTATTATTGATTGAGGATGAATTCCTAGTTCTTAATATGATTTAAGTTTTTGTTTTCAATTCTATCTTGAAGTTTTTCACATAATTATCGTTTGTTTTTACTAATGTGGAATGATCTTAATGACATTCATGATTGATTGATAGATTGTTTGGGTGGCCAACTAAATTGATTTGTCGGTTTAATCTAAAGCTAGTGAAAGTTAGGGGATAAGTAATCGCGTTTTTTGACTCTTTACATAAGTAGCAAACACGAGACCTTGCGGGAGGGATTGATGGAGCAATTGTGTGAAAACAACGTTAGCAAGTAGACCTTGATCTAAGAGTCTAACTCCTAATATTAACTAATAAGTTCATAAATCTTAATGCGTTTATTTAAATTACATCTAGAGAAAGACTACTACTAGGTGGTTTGGTAAATAGAATCCTAGAATGAGAACTCCCGTATCCAGGTGATACAAGGGATTTAGGGGTTTAGCACCGATTTTACCTACGGTTGGTGATAATTTGTGACTAATAACAAGTAGAAAAAGAACATAACTTGATTCATTGTTTCAGAACGAAGAAGGATTCCTTGATCTTGTCTCTCTTATTGCTTTCAACTTTATCTTTTAATTGCTTTGTTTATTTTCTTTTCCTTTTTACACCCCCTTTTGTGACAATTTTTACAACTAGAATCTCTTGCTCCTCGTGGGAACGGCTTGACTTCCATTATATTATTTTTAATTGAGTGGAAATATTAATTAATTTGATTGCACCTACTCACACGCATCAAATTTTGGCGCCGGCAAGGGGGATAAACGGACGATTTTAGTTGTTTTTTATTTTTATTTTTGCTTTATTCTTGCTTTGTTGGATTCTATTTCGTATCTAACTTAAGTTTTTGAGAATCTTATTTAAGTGCCGTTTTCCATGTATGGTGGACAAGAGCAAGAATATTACAACAATCAATACGGTTTTCAACCCCAACATTATGTCAACTTCCAACCATCCTGTGGATACAGACTTTATGGATATTCTCATACATATCAACAACCTTATGACGGGTATGTAAGGAACAATCATTAGGACTAGAGGATAGTTATGCTTCTAAATCTATGTGATCTCCTTGGTGCAAGACAACCTAGTTTGAGGGAACTTGAGAGAAGGTTCTATCAATTGCTTTGAAGGCCTAGCATCGATGAAGAAATTTTTGAAGCTAAAAGAGCTTTAAGAATGAAGCGTGAAAAAACGTTATTATATGGTTATGATGATGATTATGAACCTTATGAAAATTATTGTAACAAGGATAAAGTTATTCCAACTCAGGATCATAATAACGATCCTTCACCTATTCAAAAGGGAGGAGATTGGGTGTGACTTACCTATTGTTATAAACGGTGTAACACCCGCACATGAAGATCTTACAATCTCACCATGAAAATCATTTTAGTGAATGGCCCGATTCCATGATGAGAATGTTGAAGAGATGATGCTAGAGGATGAAACCACATTTATTGATTTTGTGGAAGACCCAATTGAACTTGCCAATGATTTTAATGATGCCAAGACTTTGGTTAAGGTAGAAACGACGAAGAATGGTTGCAAGGTTTAATAGAGGACCACGATATACGAGAGGTAAGTAATTCACTTGAATTTTTTAAGGATGAAGAGGATTCTATAATACAAGAGATTGTGCAAGGTTTGTCTAACCCTTTGCATATTGATTTTCCCTTTACCTCTTATTGGTTTGAATGTATGTGATTGAAAGTATTTTTGGATGATTTTGTTTCTAGATATCCACCATTGGAAACACTTGATGCTAACACTATGCAGGTTTGCCAAGAAGAATACATGGAAGTTCCCAAATTCTATGCTCTTTATACACTTCCAGTGTGGACGAGAATATGTGGGGAAATTGCTATCGAGCGATAATTTCACTATTATTTTCTTGTGCTAACATTTGTATGGAGTTATTGTTTGCAAAACAGGTATTAGGGTGGATCCTCAAATTTTGATTGTTAGTATATGGGAATGAATCTGCAAGAGCTAAGTCGTGGGCATCGACTTTAAAACAAGCGCTTAATGGGAGGCAACATAGGTTTTGTATTTCTTATTCTTTTGCTTTTTGTTATTTCTTTTTCTTGTTTCTTATCATATTAAAATTTCCCACCTTGACTTTACTAGAAGATTCAATTACATTGAGGACAATGTAAGGTTTAAGTGTGGGGGAGTGGTCAACATGTTTATTAAAAAAATAATTACAAAAAATTAAAAAGTTTTTTAAAAAAAAAAAAAAGTTTTACTTAAAACTCCAACTTTTAAAGATTTTAGAGTCACTTAGCATACTCTAGGTATGTTTACATAGAGATTCTCATGACATAATTGAACTTGGAAATGTTAGAGAACTACATTCTGATTTCTTGTTTGTTAGAGTGTTAAATAATGGATTTAATCATGCCGGTGATGCGAATTTGGTGCAGAGGAGAAGTGCATTATTAGAGTTGCTGATCAATCATTAGTGGAGACTACCCGTATTCATATCATGAGAGGCACTCGACAGAAATTTTCCATCTACTAAAGAGCGTCTTTTGAGTGTGTGTCACCGTACGTTAATTCCGGGGTAGAATGGTGAGCTACCCAACCTCCCACCAATAGAAGCACTACTCTTTGATCTCTTGAGTGCTAATTTTGTCAATCATGAAGGGTGACGACCTAGGTTGTCACCGACATCAAATATAATTACACTTTCTTACTACTCAAAATATAAATATAGCAAGGGCAAGAAAGGATCGATCCCACAGAGAGGTCTAGGTTGTCAAATTGTTATGGTTTCCTATATTAAGCACCCGTAGTTTTGTGATTATAATAAACTAAATAAAACAAATAAAGAAAAGTAAACAAATAAAATCAAGGATAAGAAAGTATTGGTCATGGATTTCGTTTTCATTCACAAACATGTTTTCACCACAATAACTAGAATTGATATTTTAATCTCAACTTTTATCAAAGGCCATAGAATACCTTGATCGCAAGAATATCCCGCAGAAATCTCCTCATGTCATCAACAAACACATTAAAAGATGCGAATATGAATTCTACCTAAAGGAACAACCTAACGTGTAAAAGCACTAATCAAGTTTAATTCCCTAGATGCATTAAGTTCTATGAAATCAGGCTAATCAAAGCAATTGAACGTGGAAAGCGCACTAATTCAATTTAACAAAGGTTACGATTCACATATGATCATAAGAATATATCACTACAAACTATAATCATATTATGCTACTTGTATCCAAGAATATCACTTTTGCGTATAATAAACCCTAAACTAGCAATAGATGTGATTAGAAGTTCTACCAATTTGCAACTTGACAAAACAATCAATCAATCATAAAACAATATTTCCAGAGAATTGCAAACGATAATTATGAGACAAAACTAATATATTGAATCAAAGAATCATATATGTGAAATTCAACTATTCCATAACCAATAATAAACTTAGGTACTCATATTCATGGAGTTCATCACAAGAAGAAAGAGAAAATACTTCATGGTTCTAAACCTAGAATAATGTAGAGAAGAGATAGAATAAAAAGATTAAAAGATAATATGTTTTGAGAAAAGTCTTCTCTTTTATAGCTCCACTCGCTTCCAAAACTAGGTTTTGTCTTCAAAGTCCATTAGTTGGAAATTCACCCTACCACCATGAGAGAAACCCGTAGAAATTATGTCCCAAAACGCTGGGAAATCGGGATTGTGGTAGGAATTTGGCACGGAAAGTGTATCGTGTTACCGCAAGTCAAACCGGCCACAAGTCAACGGTCAACGCCGGTCAATCGGGTCGGATCGGGTCGGGACGGCCAATCAACAGTCAGTATTGGTCGAGATGGAGTCGGAGTTCGAGTGAGTCAGCCGGGCCATTGCCTTGGCCGAGTGGTGAGTTGACTAGCTTTGACAGTCGAGCAGAACGAAATCATTGTGCTTCGTGTCTCATTTCAACCTTGATGGCTATACCTTTGCACAATTCAATCACCCATTTCATCCTATCCATGGTCTTTTCTTGCTTGACTCCGGCTAATTCGATTCATCATTCCATTGCCATCATCGATTTCATCCTTCCGACATCGCACGCCATCACAACATACTCTCTTCACACCGCAACACCCCAGCCATACCAAGACCATCACAGAATCAAACCACAGGTCTGTATCTCAGATTCACCTTTTGCTCGCACCACCAACAAAGGCTAGTGGACATTTTGTAAACCATGCACTCCCATAGCAAACCAGCTTTACTTCATTTCCTTCACATCCATATAGCTCTCACCTGAGCTTCACAGAACCTAAGTCTGCCAATTCCTCTAAACACAGCTCCCTCTTTCTCACCCTGCAATGCTTTCAAGCACCATTGCCTAACAACCCATGACTCCACCTTGTCACAAGCCATTGCCACTGCCCCGTAGTTTCCTTAGCGCACTACCTCGTGCCCCGTAGTTTCCTCACCGCACTACCTCGGTGCCCCGTAGTTTCCGCACCAAAGACTACTGCAACAGAGCCACTCTCTTCCAAGCTAAGTCCCCGCTCTGGCTCCAACTCCTGCCGCCATTTCCTCATTGTCACCAAAGACACCAAGACTACGGTACTCCAAGCCAACACCTGCCCCGAACACTTCATAGTCAGACGCAATGCAACTCTGTTCCCTTGACAACACATTTGCAATTCAAGTAAACCATCTAGCGCACAACCACCGTTTCATCTCACCGCCTCGAGTGCTAGCCACAAATTCCATCTGCAATAATTCCTACCACCCTGCACCTTCGCCTCTCTGGGCTGCAAAACCACCAACTCTTCACCGGCCATGAGCAATCATTTAATCCCTGGCAAAGCATCACACATGACCACCAGGCCTAGCTATTCCAAGTATCATGCCTTCCCCACCAACTGCACTGCATTCTCCCTTAGGTTCCATTCAGGTGCCACTTTAACCGGCAAATGATCTTTCTCATTTCAACCATCGACCTTCATCTCGGCCCGGTTCCAGTTCTTGTCATCCCCGGAAGCAACCTTGTAAACTCCTCAGATCAAAACAACATCACCCGAGCTATCTCGAGGCCATTCACTCACATTCTCTTCTTTCCTTCTCTCGGCTTGACAAGAACACACTGCCTTTGCCAAACCCCCCTGAGAATCCGATTCCCATCCACGCCCAATAGCATCATTCTAACATCCATCTCGGTCATAACCACCAGGCTACCTCCAACTCAAAACCAATAACCTTTGTAGCATCGTCTCGCGCTATCACCTAATGCACCCGCCATCGGCTTCCATTGTGACTACCACTGTTAATCATAGCCCATTGCGGCTCCATCACTTCTCCATCTCCTCGAATCCATGAAAACCCATTCTTTCATCGCCAATCAAATAAACCCATCTTCACGACCTTCAACGAACATCATGAACATTGCCTCTAGATCTCAAACTAAATATCACCACAAGCAATTCAAACCCTTTTTCTAATTGAATCGAACTCTTCGGTGTACCCAACAAAGAAACCCATATCGAATCACTTAAAATCTTTCCAATTGTTGAGCTCCAATCTTCCAGTCCATCCTCAACAGAATCATCATCTCTGTAATTCATATTCTCCGATTCGATGGCAGCATCACTTACCAAACCATATCAATTTCAGAGTCTCTTAATTTAAGAACCCAACGATCTCTCCATCTCTCAATTTCTGTTCTCTTCATTGCTGTGCCTAATGTTTGAGAAAATGAAGAACCAGAGAACTAACTCGATTTTAGGTTTAGATAAGGGTCGGTTATTCGTAATCGGTCACAGTGATAAGGGCTAACCTGATGGCAGCCCCTTAACCATTACTCGGACTCCGGATAGTGTTCACCCCGGGAAACGACAAAATTGCCCTTATTGCTTATGAGTTCTTGTTTTGCCCATAACTTCTTCATACGAACTCGTAATGACTCCATTCTTTCGCCATCGTCTTCATCTTCTCGTCCTCTACACAATGAAAAGTAGAAATCTTGCATTTGAACGAGTTCCAATTGGTCTTTTTGCTCCAAATGACTCCATTGCACTAATAAACTCAAAAGCACACATAAGATACACATAATTTACAAAGAAAACTCGCAAAGAAAGCATAAACTCTACATAGAAAATACGGTGTATTCTACACCTATCAACGTCTATAGATGAAAGCCTCCTTCTTGTAGTTCGATTTGCAGTTAGCACCATTCTCTCTCTCGACAACAACGGATCCATAGAAACACCATCATCATCAACAAGGAGCAACATCAAAATCTACAAGGAAAGTTCGAAAAAGTGCAAGGTTTACAAGCAACGGAACGAGAAAAAGAGCAAATTTCATATTCAAGTAAAGAAACATACAAAGAGCAGATTTTTACATATATGTGGAGGACTTACAATACAATGAGGTAATTTTATATTCAAGTATGAAGACTTATTCACAAGAGCGAAGAAAATTAAAAGGTGAGAATTTTTGAAGTTTATGATTTTGAGGCGATACAAGTTGTGAAGAATCAAGCGGTAAAATACTTCTTCCACGGCCATGGTTTATTTGTATTTAATTTCTCTTGTATTTAAAAAAAAAAAAAAAAAAAAAAACAAGAGAAATATTTGTTTTTATTTAATAAGTCGGGAAGGAAAAATTTATAAGGAAGTTTCAAGCGACAAGGATTTAAGGTAAAAAGAGTTACAAATTGTTGAGGGATTTATGAAATTCGAGAGTTTATCACCAATAGTTGAAACCGAAGATCAAGACGAGGATTTGGAAGACGTTTTATTGGATGTCGAGAGTGGTGTTATCATAATTGGCGATCGGATGTGAAGGTGAGTAAGTAATCTCATCCTCGATAATAATGGTTGATTTTCAGAGAGATCGTTAGAAAATGGTTTTTCAAAATATTAAAAGATGTGGGTTTTAAAAATATTTTGGAAGTTGTCCTTCCCACCATTCAACGTGTTGCAGAATTCTCTTCATTCCTACCGCACACATGTGAACCATAAAAAAGTCCGTCTTTTTGAGTGCAATTATCATAAAATCTTATTTGGTGAGGCGAAGTCGAGGCGAAATGCTTGTGATCGTTTCTCAAACACGCAAAGTCTCATTATGGTGTGGTTATTTCTCACTCAACATTTAAGAACGAGAATATGTTCTTTAGTATTTTAACTTCTTATTACTAGCATGCAGAAACTCTATGACCTCATAACTCTTTGGATGCTTGTGACGCTTTTGAACGCTTTGGGAAGTTGTGAGTTTTTAGTTTGATTTGCCTCGAGGACTACAAAGCCCAAGTGTGGGAATTTGATAGGGTGTAGAATACATCCTATTTACTATCTATTGTTTATGCTTTCTTTGCTATTTCTCTTGTAAATTATGTATTTTACGCTTGTTCTGAGTTTTGTAGCTACTTTGGAGTCACACGGAGGAAAAGAAGAAGAAATCACCAATTTGAGCAAAAAGGGCAATTTTGTCATTTCTGGGTGAACACTATCCAGGAGCCGGGTAATGGTTAAGGGCAACTCTTTTGGGAGGAATACTAAACGCAGTCCAGATGAGGTTAAGGGGCTGCCATCGTGTTAGCCCTTATCAAAGGACCAGACTTTGAATAACCATATTCATACCAACCTAAAATTTGAAAGCGATTTCTCTCAATCATTCATTCATTCAATTCTCTAATCTTAAACTAAGAGATGCGGGCCGCCGCTCACTGAACCGAGAGAAGAAAGATCGAGATCGAGAAAGGGAGAACAAAGAGCCGAGAGATGGGCTCTTTGTTGAAACCAGATCGAGGAAATTGAGATGGGTTTGATCTGGCTTCTCTGAATGTCGGGGGATGAGATTCTTGTTGGTCCGTGGAATCGAGATGATGGCTAGTCGATTGAAGAAATTGGTAGATGGCTGTGTGTCGGAGGTGATGTTGATGGCTGTTCTTTTGTGGAATCGATAATGGGTTTCGATTGAAAAAGACTCGGGGAAGAATGGGATCCCGGGCCGTCAATTGAGGATGAACGTTAAGGCGGGAAGTTCGATGAGTATTTGTTGGTATGAATATGGGTCTGAGAAGCTGTTGGTGCAATTTAAGCTCAGAGATGTGAGATCTGGCGCTGTTGAGAACCGAGATGGTACCGCTGCTGGAGGTGGTTGAATGATGGGTTCGGTTAGATTGTCAAGATATGAGGAAGGGTAGCCGATGTTGGACTGATATGCAGCCGTGGATGGAGTTAAAATCAAGTTCTCTCTGAGAGATAGGGTTTGTTGATTTTCGGGTGTGAGATTGATGATGGTGGCTATGCATCTGCAATGGAAGAAGAATTTGTGTTCTGTGAAAGTAAGCGGAAGATTGAAAGAGCAAGAAAGGGGATCTAATGTATGATGAAATTAAAGGTTATGGTTCCTATGGAAATCAATTCGGCAAGACTATGAATAACGGGTTTGAATTAGATAAGAAGACCTTGTTACTATTGATTCATGAGATGAAGAAGAACAAGATAATAGGTTACGGCATAATTAAAGAATGAAGCATTTTGATAATACGGAGAAGGTGATGTTTTCAGGGGAGTTTGGCTGGTGTTATAAAGATGAGAACATGTGGGAAGAAGATCGAGCAGGCGATAATGGATTCTCAAAATGCAAACTGGTATCAAGTCGCCATAGTGGTCAGGAGTTTGTGGAATTGAAAACAAGGAAGAAGAAGAATGGCCTGTGGGTTGTTTGTGGAATCGTTGCGCCTAACATGAAGATTGAAATGGTGATGATCTGCATGTTGGGAATGATGGAATGGTTTATGGCTTCTGCCGTTGTCTACAGATAGAGTTGTGAATAAAGGCTGCAAAATGGTGTTCCCGTGTGTTAATGATAAAGTGAAGCAAAGATGAAATTGATATGAATGTGTTAGATGTATGCTAGGTTCTTAACAGTGAAGAAAAGAATGGCTCTAAAACAACTGACCAGGAAAGTCCCGTAATTAAACGAAACTCGGCGAAATTTCCCCTCCGACGAGTCAACTCGGACCGACGATGACCGATCCATCCATGTGACTCCGGCTGGAGTAAGACGGCTCGGCCAGCTG